>KN832879.1:713604-803429 GCA_000827325.1 Oidiodendron maius Zn | reverse complement strand
TTATGGCAACGCTCTTCAAGCAGCTGCAGTAGTGGGCCATCAAGCCGTCGTGCAACTCCTCCTTGACAAGCAGGCTGACGTCAATGCCCAAGTCGGACAATACGGCAACGCTCTTCAAGCAGCTATATATAGTGGCCATCAAGCCGTCGTGCAACTCCTCCTTGACAAGCAGGCTGACGTTAATGCCCAAGGCGGACAATACGGCAACGCTCTTCAAGCAGCTGTATATAGGGGCAATCAAGCCATCGTGCAACTCCTCCTTGACAAGCAGGCTAACGTCAATGCTCAAGGCGGAGAGTACGGCAACGCTCTTCAAGCAGCTGCAGCAAGTGGCCATCAAGCTGTCGTGCAACTCCTCCTTGACAAGCAGGCCGACATTAATGCCCAAGGCGGACAATACGGCAATGCTCTCCAAGCAGCCGCATATAAGGGCCATGAAACTGTCGCGCAACTCCTCCTCGACAAATCAGCCGATATTATTCACCAAGACAATCAGGGCCGATATCCACTTCATCTTGCTATAAGAGGAGGTAGTGATAAGCTGATATATCTCGTCTCATCTAATATCGACATACTAGATTGGAAATATCAAGACCTGCAAGGCTGCTCTGCACTTCATTTTGCTGCCTCTGGTGGGTCGGACCAGATTCTCCAAGTCATCCTAGAGTCTAACAAAGTGAATATCAATCTTGTGGACACACATGGCTGGACAGCACTTCATTGGGCTTGTCGAAATGGCAGTCGCAAGATTGTAGAGATGCTAATAGGATCTGGGGTGAATTCAAACCGAAAAGATATCAAAGGCTGGACACCGCTCGATGTAGCTACTTTTTGTCAAAACGAATCTTTAACTTCGCTATTCCGGGATAATACGAGCCAAGCCGAGTCAAAGAAACCTAGCACTAGGCCTGGTAAGTGTCAGTACTACAGCTGTAGTTCTTGTTATCATGTAAGTTATGTCTTAAGAATAGCATATATATTAGCTAATTAAATAATCTAGGTTATATATGGTAGCCGTTATAATTGTAAGGACTGTAGGTTTTTTAATCTCTGTTTTAGGTGCATTATAGATGCAGCTCGAATACATCAACACAGTCATAGGTTCGAGGTGATAGAAGGTTAAATTTATGGATAGAACGATGTTCGAAGATTTTCACCTTCTTTTCGTTTTGTGTTTAGAGCAATGCAGGCGTGGTATGAATTTCAATATTAGTGTGCACCTAGTCAAACGCTAGGCAATTAAAGACTAAGGGTTGGTTGAACCGGCGTTAGGGGCGATTATATAGAAGATAATTGATATTTCTAGTCAGGACTAATTCTCCTCCGCTTGTTTCCGCAGCGTCCAATCTCTCGGAGGCCTTTGTCTAGGCTGCAGTTGGGCTGAGAAAGTCTTTTGCTTTTCTTTGTGAGAAACCTTTATTAGATTATCACTGAACATCGGCTTTAGTTACCATTCTATGTGACAAGATTATTCCCTTCTGCTTGCTGGATCACAACGGCCTTGATATCAACACTCGATTCGGAAACAACGACCCCACTCTGATCGACGGATCCCCCTTTCGCGCGTTGGGTCACTGTAGCTGTGATGTTCCTGGCTCTATAACTTTAGCATGGTTTAGTTACAATTGGCCTAGGAGGCCCTTAACTACGGCCATGCAGCTAAGCCAGAATCTTGGTGAGAACGAAATGCGGTGATGGTTTAATACAATATAAGGTCCTCTTTTCTATGCAAAGTCATCAAAACTGTGTGCATGTAAACTTGAGCATAAGGCGTAGAATGGGCAAGAATTGGCTCCGCTCTGCGTTGACGATTTGCAGTGGTACCTTTGGAGTACAACCAGGCAGGAGTAGAGGTACATATGGAGCAGCTCATGAGATCGCCACTTGATAAAGCCACAAGTACCACCCTTGCCTAAAGCTTAACTTACTTTGGTAAGGCGATTGCCAAGAGTGGTGCGGGGGAAGTCATACAGCGCGCTGGGAGGGGAAGCCGATTTTGCAAGCCACTGTACGGGATTTTCGCCTCACAGGGATGTCGGTAATTGAATGGATAAAATACGACGAAACACTCGACTTGAACTTGAGTTGACAGAGAATCGAGTGTGACATACGCGGATAATATCAAACATCATGTCAAGAGATGCTCTCTGTATTGTAAACTGGTTTCTATTAGTATGATTAATCTCCATGTATCACGCACTGTCTAACGCAAGGTTTCGCAATCAGCCAAGTATTGATGCATGCCAAACACAGTACTACAATTCACAGCTTCTTTCTTCATCGCATAATATTACAACAGCGTTTGAGAACCCATAATTCAAACATGATCCTTATTCTATGGAGAAAATACTAGTTTTTTAAATGTAGGAGAATACGATGCAAGCCCCATGTCAGGTTGTCGCCTTTAAAGTACAGCTAAATATACCTCCTCAGGGCATTTTAAGACTCGAATAAAACCCTATAATATAGGATGTTTAGTTATAAATGTCCACTATGCTGCTGCAGCTACGGCCTTTCCTTTAATGCTTGTCCAACGGGTGCAGATCGCAACAAGCGTAGCCATTCCTGCAGATGCAATGGAAATCGTATATGTAACTCTCAAGGCTGCCATATACGAGATAAGAATTTCCGGTATTTCGGCTATGGAGAATTTGTCTCTCAACCCTGTAGCTCCTGCAGTGATAACAGCAATTGGGTCAACCTGAGGAGCGTCATTTGGCAGGTGGCGCAGTAGCGTGTTTGTAAATGCCGACTGTGCGCCTGATACCAGAATTGCTCCACCCATTGTTTGGAAGACTGCTTCTCGTTAGAAGCAAGGTATTTTGGAATTGATAATCACTTACACATTAGGATGGAAGTCACTACTGAAACATCTTCTGCCGCTGCTGTAGCTTGACCATACATAATAGGGACCTGGAAACAGAGACCCAGTCCAACTCCGTTTAGGATTTGATATCCAATCCAGTGAGAAGATGGTGATCCAATATCCAGAGTGTAGATGAGCCCAGCACCCACGGTGCTTATTGCAGCTCCTGCTATGAGAAATGGGGGTGCATATCCAGTAAAGGTAAGAAGCCCGCCACTGGCAATTACAAAAAGAGCTAGGACTGTTAGTTCCACCCTCTTGAATTTAACCGTAGTGTACTTACTCATTGATATTATTAATGGTAAGTTTCGAATGCCGCTGTTGGAAGCGCTGACGCCCTGAACGGATTGGAAATAAATGGGAAGAAAATAGAGTAAAACAAAGAATGCACCACCCAAGCTAAAATGCGACATTAATCCAGAAGTCATTAACCTTTTCGGGACCAAAGAACTTACCAAAACATGAAAGCGCAGCTTGCAATCATTCCGCGATCTTTCATTAGCCTCTTCTGAAGCAAAGCCCTGTCACCTTGGAAATACTCGACTATTGCGAAAGCGACGATGATTAGTCCAAAACCAACGAGAAGCCCAATGATTTCTGAGCTGTTCCATGGCTTTTTTACTCCACCGTCTTGGACAGCAAGGACATAACAGCAAACTCCAGCCAAAATAAGTGCTGCGCCAGGCAGGTCCATCTGCAGGATCTTGTCTTTTAAGCTGGCTTTAACTGTAAGTGCTCTATGCTTTGGTCAATACCGGCAATACAATACTATGCTAATCCACTAACCTCTTAGGCGTCTTAAAGAACCATAGAAGAATAGCCGCACTGATCCCCCCGATAGGAAGGTTGATATAGAAGCACCAACGCCATGTCACCTTAGAAGTGAACGCTCCCCCAATAAGTGGGCCAATGACGCTTGCAATACCGCTTTATGATAGAATGTGTTGGTTATCTGAGAAGATAAAGAGTTAACTAGGCATCACTCACTAAGTTGCTCCGAGGATCCCACTAAAGGCCGGCCGTTTCACCGGCGGGACAGAAAATGCGATTCTGTCATGTCAGTCATTGAAAATTAGTATTCCTTGACTCGTTCCTACATGATAAAGCAGCCAGAGAGTACCCCAGCAGCGCCAATACCCGTAATGGCCCTTCCAGTCTATGTTGTGGTTAGCCAGAAATTCCATATGTTCTGGAGTGAGACATACGATTAAGGCAACACTATTGGGCGAGACCCCTTGCAGTAAACATAAGCTTCTATATGATGCATAACGTTATAGAGGATTTAACATTCTTATTACTTACCACATATGAGACTGCCTAATTCAAATATACCGATAGCCGTGAGGAAGACAATCTTGAGCGGGAAGAACTTGTATACCTTCCCCCAGCTCGACTGTGACGATGCTACGGTCAAAAAGAATGCAGAAGCATACCTTCGGTCCAACATTAAAGTTTGTTCTAGTTATCATGTGTGGAATCACTTGCCATCCAATGTCATTGAGGCTGTTGAAGTCGGTTGTAATTTTCGGAATCGCAGTTGAGAGGATTGTCTACATGCGCCGTTAACATTAGGGTATCCAATTTTTCTTTAGCAGTATCTACTTGCCATGTCCAAGGAGGCCTAAAGCATGTCATCAGTAGCTTAGTCTCAGAAGAAGTCTCACTCAACGAACCAAAAACATGCTGAGGATAAGAGCCACTATGATCATTACCAGCTCGAATGCCTGTGGATAATCCTCCTCATCCTCAGTGGACTCCGGAGTCTCTATGGGCCTCTCGTCTTCTTTGTCGGACATTGTTGATGATAGGTTGGACATATCGCGAACGATAATTTTTGTACCGGGGATTATTCAACGAATCAATCGGTACCGTTGCTAGAAATGTATCTCGTGAGAGCAGAGAAGAGAAATTTTGGTAAATAAATACTATTTAGAAAAATTCTTAATCACTGGGCTCTAGTTGCGGTCTGCTTCGCTCAATTGTGCGTGTTTGTGCGTTGTCCGCAACTCGTCCGTATTTGGTCCGGACGTTACACAAAGTCCGGACGCTTGTCACATCATTCACATGTGGGATTCCAGAACAAAGGAAATTTCTTCGCACGGCAACAGAGAGTATGACAAGCTTTAATGCAGTTAATAATATACGACATAGCGGCTCGTATTCATGAAGATTTCTCCGTATTGCGAGGCAAAAGGCATATCTAGAGGTTTCCGATCATTAATTATATACTTATGCCCGCTCAATACTTATAAGAACGACTTAATTTACATTGCAGTGTTCAAATCTGAGAGCCATGCCCAACTTTCGTCGAAATTCATATTCATAACGCCATCCCAGTCAAAATCGATTGGTGGAAATTGCGATTCCTCCACATTGTAATGTATGCCATGGTCATGGGCCGTATTGTCAGCCCCAGGTGCTCCCTCTTTGGAGAAGTGCTGAGCCCGACCATAGTCTAGGAACGTAAAGGTGGGCGCTGCGCGAGTATCTGCTGACTTTGGTGTGCGAATACAATCGTTCATCATTTCGCTAGGAGATATAGTAATGGTCCCGGAATATGGAACAATTACTTTCACGTAAGGCTTAATTCCTTTATGCAGGTTTTCCGGTCCAGTGCAACCGTCTCCGGATGAAAGAAGCGTTAAGGCCTCTAAACCCTGGAATGCTTGTGATGCAGTGGCGGTATCGGTGGACAGGTTTGCTGCTTGTCGGAGGGCATCCAATGTTGATTGCACTAGCTCCCGGTCTTTATGTTCATTCTTAGCTAGTGCTATTGAGTGAGATTGCCCGTAGCCCAACATTCCGAGTATTAACAACGCGGAGCAAATAAAGGCTTGGTAATCAAGGATGCTCATCATTCGAAAGGCCCAATTGCTATCGGAGCGCATAATATGATACACCTTTAACAAGCCTCTAGACGATTCTAAGCAAGAAGCACGATGATTTTCCAGCTGTGGATTCTCTGCAGATTGGATCATGAGAGGCATCTGCACAGACACTCCAATCTGGTGATACCAAAATTGTGCCGTGATCCAGTCAAGATATTTGTCCTTTGCCAGGGAACCTTTGTCCAGCGCAAGACGAGAGTCCCAAAACTCTTGGGGCATAGTTCCTGCTACCGAATCGAGGTCCCTTTGAATGTCATTGGTGATTTCCTGAGACAGATTAAGACCCATTTGGTTCCTGTCTACCACTCTTATGGATAATTTAAGAAGCTCGTGTGGAAATGAGGATACAGTGTCAGGTTCCTGGATAGTGGCTGGAACTGCCTTCTCATAGAATCCATACGGGAGGCCGAGAACCAAGCTCAAGTATGCGTCTTGGTGGCATAACGACATCCAGATCTTATGTCGCCTCTCTCTTTCGATGTCTGGATCGACCGGGTACGAACACTGCGGCCGGTGCATACCCAGGAGCTGCGCGTAAGATATTGCTTTTCGGCAAAGTATCCAACATCTTTTGATTACTCCCAAGTTCATCATGAGTTTAGACGACATCATGATGACCTCTATACCTGCAATAGAGAGGGCATAGTCGCTATCATTTACGATGATTCGGTCAACCCGATCAAAATATTCTTGGTACAACTCTCCTGGAGAGCCATTCAATTTATGTATCAAATGGGAATTAGTAGCATGATCCAATTGCTGAATAGAAACTGCGATGCACAGGAGTGCTAGCCCAACCGAAGGTGGATTGTCAGAATACAAGGCTCTCAGTACGAATTCCTGGAGTGTCTCAGTTACATTATGTGACGCGCAATTACCAAGCGGCTTCCTATAAACCGATTAGACATAGGCTCGCAACATCATGTCACGTTGTACAACCTACCATGTTTGCCACCAAGAGCAAGAAGCATTTAAAACATCTGAGAGCAATTCCGGAGATGGAAGACCGGCTAATAGAGCCAGTCGAGAACTGGAACGCTTAAGGAGTACTTTCTGACTGAAATTGCTCACAGTTGTTTGAGCAGCACCATGTTTAATCTGAGGAGCATCGCCTTCCTTGGATCTCTGCCACTGCATACTATTAACATCCGCTAGCGATGAACTGAAACTCTAAAATAGATAACCTACGATGGCATTATCGAATAAGGATGTTATGGGATCAGTATTATCTGGAGTACCACTCTCAAAGGAGTCAGGACTGGCCTGAGTATCCAAATGATTCGGGAATGGTAGCTTTTGTGTTGTCTGATCGCTGGATACTCTAGGAGCATGCTGACGCTTGTAGGCCAATCCAGGAGTTGCTCTATGCGGAGACGGACTCCCATTATCGGGCAACATAGAAACCTCGAGTAGTGATTCAAGCTTGGCCACTCGTTCCTGGAGACCTAACTCAGTTCTGGCTTTAACGGCCTGGGCAGAGCCCCGCCTCTGTTCCGCGCAGACGAGGACCTTTGTCTCGCAGTTCTTGCAGATCGCATGATCAGGTGACTCGAAAATGCACCGTATCTTCCGCCTCCGACCTAACAGTCGTCAGTCTCGTCTCCCTATAGTACCACAAGGCTCTCTGACATTCTGCACAGCTGCGCGTCCCCTTCCTCATTGGTCTTGGGGGCAATTCGCCCGAGGCGGACTCCAGAGTGCGAAACATTGCGGCCGAGCGTATATCTAAGCATTTCTAACCATGCAGTGGGAACTGGCATGGGATATTTGCGTATTAAAAACGGCGCTTCAGTGGCAAGAGAAAACAATCGCTATTACAAACATGAAGCAATGAGATCTTTAGTCATTGATAAGGCTAAAACTGGGGATCTGAAAGTTGCGCGCCAATCAGGAACCGAGGTTCGTCCGCTTTTCGCCCGTTTTCCGTCCGCCAAGTTCAGACGCGGCCGAGCTGAAGGAGGAAATGGAGGATCAGTGGGACTAAAGGAGATGAAAGAAAATAGCCTGCGCATTCTTGAATGAATGTCGCAAGGCTATAAAAGATGTGATTTCCTTTAAATTTGTCCAGTGGGTGTCTGCATCGGTGATTCCCATGAACGTGACCCTGCGTAAGCGCTCCATCGTCTATGAAATCTGCAACAGTCAACAATGGCATCACGTACTATTAATAACATCGCTCTTGTCGGTGCAGGTGGAAACATGGGAGCCCTTGTCTTAAAGAATCTCCTTAAATCATCCCTGAAATATAACATCACTATCGTCAGCCGGCTTGACTCCAAGTCTATTTTTCCGGAGGATCCCTCTATCACGATCAAAGCCGGCTCGTACGACTCCGACTCCTTCCTAGCTTCCGCATTCTCTGGGACTGATGCTGTGGTCTTGGCCCTCCACTTCGAGGCCATCCCTGACATGGCGATAAGGCTAATCAAAGCCGCGGCAGCGGCGGGCGTGAAGTGGATCTTCCCACCAGAATTCGGGAGCGACACGGGGAATGAAGTGATGATCAATGTCGCGCCTATCCATTCTCTGAAAGTGGGTATAAGAAACGCGATCGAAGAATTAGCCAAGGACCATCAGGGGCTGAAGTGGGTTGGCGTCGTAACCAATCCCTGGCTTGATTGGGTACGTTGATACCCTAAATGGATGCAGACGGCGATTGCCACTGACCCTGAATCTAGAGCCTTCAAAAGGGAATGTATGAAATCGACATTCCGAACAGAAAAGCCACTCTCCTTAGCGGCGGGACAGCGAAATTCAACACGACGAATCTCTCCACGGCCGCGCTCTCCATTGTTCGCCTCCTCGCCCTGCCAATTACCTCTTCCTCCGGACCGTCCTTGTCCGACTACGGCAATCGCCTCGTATACATCAGCTCCTTCCGCACTTCTCAGCGAGAGATCCTGGACTCTGTCCAGCGGGTGACGGGAACCAGCGACAGCGACTGGACCATCACCAACCGCGACGCGCAGGAGTATATAGAGGAGGGAGCGGCGAAAATAGCCAATGGAGATATCTGGGGCATGGCGAATGTCCTGTACGGGTCAGTGATGAAAGGGGACATGGGCGGGGACTACGAGAGTGCGTGGGGACTAAGTAATACGGCGTTGGGTCTTCCGAAGGAGGATCTGGACGAGTCTGTGAGAGCGGCGCTGCAGGACACTAGCTCACGCGCTTCTTCAAATGTGGCTTAAGAAGTAGATAGACATGCATAGACACGCCTATTTAGCTGTCTTGTCTTGAGTCCGGCTCCGTAACATGCTATTATCTCGTGTCGGAAGCTTTAGTTTTCAGGGATTGCCGCCCGTCATCCTAGGTATCGTGGTTGAGGTAACGTTTCGCCCACCTAGGCACCTGTACGTAGAGTAGACGTGTCTGCTAAATTAAGGTTGGCCTGCAGCTGGAGCTACCAGCTCGGTGGCTCTGTCTAGCTGCCAGAGCGCGTGGGGGTTCCGGTAGACCGACTGCTTCGAACTGGGAATTCCACGCCCAGCTGTGCCATTACCCCACACTCTCGTATTGGGTTTCCGGGGAAGACATCACCAAGAGTACTTGTATGACAAAACGGTCGGTCCCTCCTCGGAATAACAACCGGATTCGCCGTTCGATGCCGGAGCATGGCCGGGATCCTGAGTCCTATCACGATACAGAGAGCCTTTCTGGCCCAATGGAGGGGCAAGATCGGCCATCCCAACCCCCACGCTCTCCGCTTTAGATAATCACCTTCCTTATCTCCCCTATTTGTGCGCCAAAACTTTAGTCCCCTCTCTAGCTGGATGATTCCGGTCGTACCTATATAGGGCCATAGATACCACTGGAAAGAGGCGGTAAGGCGCGCACCCAAAAGCCGTGATCTGAGCTTGCTTTTTCCCGCCATCGTGTATTTGCTTCTTTCAACACGCCATCGATCGCCATGTCTGCCGTCGACGCGAAGGGCAAAGACGCCCAGGACCTGGCCATCGACGCCACGACTGCGGAGAGGCTTGACACCAATGATATCGAGAGCACGAAGGCGGCACTGGGCGAAACCGCCCGGGTCTTGGACCACAGCGCCGAGCGAGCGCTCTGCCGCAAGTTTGACTTCCGCCTGCTTCCCGTCCTGGCGGTGATGTGTAGGCGGCCTTTTATCTGTCATTTCGACTCGCATTTACTGATTTTCGTGCACAGATCTGTTCAATGCGCTTGATAAAGGCAATTTGGGAAATGCCCAGACCGATGGCCTCAGCAAGAGTAGTGACCCCCCACTCCTATGAAAAGGGCAGGATGGCTAATACATCGAAGACCTGGGCTTTACTGGCAATCAGTACAACCAAATCGTCTCTATCTTCTTCGTTCCTTACGTGATCTTCGCCCCTCCGTTCGCTATGCTGGGCAAGCGCTATGGCCCATCCCGTGCCTTGCCCATTATGATGTGTTGTTTCGGCTCCTTCACCCTCCTGGCCGCAGCAGCACAGAACTTTGGTGGGATATTTGCCTTGAGATGGTTCCTAGGAATGGCGGAATCAGCCTTCTTCCCAACCGTCATCTATTACCTGACTACGTTCTATCGACGTGGAGAACTCGCACGCCGTCTCGCCATCTTTTACGCCGCCTCCAATATCGCCAATGCCTTCTCTGGTCTGTTGGCATTCGGGGTTTTCCATATCCACTCCAAGCTGTACAACTGGCGCTATCTTTTCCTCATTGAAGGGGCCTGCACCTTCTGTTTTTCGCTCTTCGCTCTCTGGTATCTCCCAAAGAACGCCGGCGAGGCAAAGTTTCTGAATGAGGATGAGAAGGCTCTTGCCTTCCACAGAATCCAAGTCGACTCTAGTGCAGTCGTTGCAGAGGAATTTAACCTGAGAGACAGTGTCAAAATCTTCACATATCCATCAACGTACGGCTTCCTGGCGATTGAAATTTGCCTCGGTATCCCCCTTCAATCGGTCTCTCTATTCCTTCCACAGATCATCGCTCGCCTGAAGTACAGCACTGTTAAGACAAATCTGTATACCGTCGCTCCCAATATTAGTGGCGCGGTTATGCTTCTTGTCCTAGCATTCACGTCCGATTTTACCCGCCTCCGGTCTCCTTTCATCGTTCTTGGCTTTGCGTTCACTTTTATTGGGTTCATCATATACGCCGCCATCACAGATGTGACCGCCCAGATCCACGTTGCGTACTTTGCAACATTCATGATGTGGTAAGTTTTCAATTTCTTCTTCCAGTCTAGTCAGGGCTGACTTCCTCTTAGCTGGGGAACATCCGCTCCGTCCGTGCTACTCAGCACTTGGTACAACAACAATGTCGCACACGAGGGCCGCCGCATTGTTCTCACTAGTGTAGGCGTACCTCTAGCAAATCTCATGGGCCTCGTCAGCAGCAACATTTTCCTGGCAAAGGATGCACCAAAGTACTTTCCGGCATTGATTACCACGGCATGCTTTGGGGCTACAGGGGCTCTCATCACGGCAAGTCTAGGAACGTACATGTGGTGGGACAACAGACGACGGGATCGCCGTGCTGGGAGGCACATTGATGCAAGAGATATTCCAACGCATCGGTTGAGAGACGGCCCAAAGGAGGATGAGTTTAGATGGTTCCTTTAGCCGTTTCCGAGGAGATGAGATGATGTTTCGCTGTAAGAATCCATATTGCTTCCAGCAGACGCTGTTTGTTACCTGGTATTTAAAAAGCCAAGCCACAATCTCAAATCGCGAAGCCAACAATATCAGATCCATTGTATTGTTTGGGACTGACATTCAAACAATATGCAAGGCAAGACTTGAACTGACACAATTTTGCCACGCCACATCTGGAATATTTATGCACTGTAACTATCTCCCGACAAAGGCAAGTATCGGTCCGTAAGGAATAATTTCTTGGACGATAGACCGGCATAAAATTAGATTAGCTCCGATAGGCCACATGAAAACGGTACTGACATGCTGGATCTGGATCTTCGTCACAACATATGCCGAGGATGCACCCCGCATTTTTAAACTGGTTTCTTTACCGCGCCAATCCACCTTCAACTTATGAAGCGAATCAGTTTTCTCAGCCCATGGCTAGTTGGACTTCTTGTTGGGCGTAGCTCCCCAGAATACCATAGACTTCCCTTATCATTAGGATAATGTATCATATTTAAGAGAAATGTCATCAGGATCCCCGTGGAAAACAGAATAAAGCCCTAAGATCATTCAAGAACACATCTTCAACGAAATGGGCGCAGTTCAGGTCAGTTCGCTCTTCCTGCGGAAAAGCATGCTATATGCTTTCTGTTTGCGCCGTTTATTCCACCTATCATATCTGGACACTAGACGAAGCTTCTATTTACCATACAATCGCAAATGAAAGGTGAAACTCGGCAATATCCATATTTGAATTGTAACAGCCTTCTCGGTACTGAATCATGGCGAGCTTTTGAGCCTAAATAGATGGTTAAAGATAGCTTTATATCAATACAGCTCTTTCACAAATGTGACCCAGATTCCCGTAAAACATTCTTCGCGTCAAAATGTTCGCATCCCATATTCTCCCCGTGTTAATTATCGCTCACGGTGTCTTTGCGGCAACATGGATCGTTCCTGGTGCCGTCTGGAAGGACACCGCTGGGAACACCATTGATGCGCACGGCGGTGGGATTGTGGAGCGGTCAGGGACCTTTTACTGGACAGGACAGAGCGCTAGTAATGGTATATATGCCTGAAGGAGATATATCGAATCAAAGTAGCATGCGAACTAACCCAATAATGTATGAAGACGAAACTCCGTTCATGTATTCGTCCACCGACCTACTTAACTGGACGCCGTTAGGAGCGCAGGCGTCAATTGATCAGATGTGGAGGCCTAAGTATGCCAAACCAAATGGCGAATTCTGGGTATGATCCTCCAGTTGTACAGTACTTTCATTGTGTGAGCTTTCAGATTATGTTCATTGAAATGGCTCTGATCTCTGTTGTTTGGTAGATATATGGACAAGTAAATCGATTGGTTCAGCCTCTAGTTTCTAGTCAAGTCGTGGGAGGGTATGCTGTCCATGGAGCCGCAGTATATCTTCCGCCAGATGACTATACATACTCAGATACTGGCATGTTTCTTGATCCCGCATCAGGTATAACCTATCAACAGTCGTTATAACAGCATTCTGAGAGACGCACTAATATTCCGCAGACACATGGTACCTCTTAACGAGTGCCGATCACAATAATTTGCAGATTAACCAAATCAACTCGGATGGCACTGTTGGTAGTAGGGTGAATGTTCTCGGTAATATTGAGCAATACCCAGTTACGTCTACATAAGTTTCGCTACTGACTGTATGTTAGAGGGCTCTTATGAAGCTCCGGGCATGTTTAAAGCCGGGAGCACTTACTATCTTATTGTCTCCGCAAAGACCGGGTGGACTGCCAACCCGAACAAAATGTTCTATTCTAGTGGAATAACTGGCACCTGGACTGGGCCTTTCGACATTGCACCAGAGAGCGAAAATACCTATGGTTCCCAGAATACTTTCGAGCTTACTATCTCAGGTAGCCAGGCAACGACTTACATCTATATGGGTGATGCCTGGGACTCTACTGGCGGGCCAAGCTCGACATACGTCTGGCTTCCTATGACCGTTACTTCTACGTGAGTTGCTAAAACTATTCATCTGAATATAGGAACATATGAGGAGAATTGATTCCTAATTTAAGTACAGTTCTGTCACATTAGATTATTATTCTATGTGGAAAGTGGACGTTACGACAGGTGCCATCTCCTATCCAGCAAGTAAAAAGAGATTTATGGCTGAAGAGGCCAAGCTCTCTGGGCGTGCGAGTAAGATATCATCGTTCCCAAAAATTCTTTGGTAATAAAATCTAATTGTGTATGATAGCTGTTATGGCCTGCGATCAATGCATTGGCAAACGTTCAATTACAGGGAGTAAGTGTGTGACCTCTATAAACACACCACATTAAAACTAATTCCACGGTGAATAGTTAATTCTGAAAGTCAAGCTGTGTTCCACAATATTACAGGAACTGGCTCCCCGCAATGGATCTCACTTCATTATAGTGTTAATAACCCGGAAGGTACGCTAATACGATTAAATCGTTCCAGTTCCTATAATTATACAATATTCCTGTCAAACGAGAGCTGCTTCAAATTAGAATTGACGTTTTTGCAAATTAGAGGGCCAGGCACACATATACGTAAATGATGAGCCACTCCCGGTAAATATTTCGGACCTGAATCGTCGAGCTGGTTATCACAAGACCATACCTGTTCAACTGAACTTGAAGCGTGGAGATGAAAACACCATCAGGATTGGTGCATTAGGATCTCGAGGCAAGCCCCCCAATTTATTTCCTTCCCTATCTCCAATTATCAGCTAAAATATGGATGGTTATACAGACTTTGAGATGCACTTCGAAGGCATTGAGACGTTTGAAGATGCATAACTTTCCATGCCGGAATAATTTTCACAAGAGGGGTCAAAGGTACACAAATGAGCAACGATAAGCCCAGGCAGAAGTGTATGGCCGGGAATTGACGCAACGGTCAGGTCTGGAGCCGCTGAAGTTGGAAGAGTGTAGTAAGATATATTACGATTCTCGACCACCACAGCGCCAGATTCAATCACCGAGTCTCCAGTAAATACCCGCACATATCGTATAGCCAAAGAAATTTTTCCACGGTTTGACTTTTATGTCACAATTCAAATATCAAAGGTCTCAACTGTCACTTCTTAGTGGGATTTGGGATGTTGGTCACGATCTCCCCAGCTTCCCCGAGCGTCCAGGCCGCATCCAGAGGTAGGTCATTCGTTAAGTTGCTCAATCATACTTCCATTCCGCATTCGACATTATTGTTTGCTATTGTTTTATTTATTTTGATTGGTTGCCTCTGACTCGGAGCGGCGTATTCAAACCCCGAAGACGCGGTCCAAGAATTCCAGTTAAGCCTGTTCACTTATATCATATTGCTCTCAACCACCATGTCCGACGAAGGTTTTAGATGCTTTTAAAACTACAAAATAGCAGTTAGGTTTAGAACTAAATATTGGCGTCTTGTTCACCAACTGCGATGAATTTCAGGCACTCAATAGAAATCCCACTCTCCCGGCCCATTACCCGCATCTTGCCGTTCCACTTCAGGCGAATCGCCCTGAAAGTGTGTTTTGAACAACAGCAGTACGAATTACCCTAAATTCCTTGTTTCCAACTTGCGGGGAAGCCACCACTGGAGAACGACTAGATCCCAGAGTATGCATATCAGCCCCTGCATTTTGGCTTGCGGGGGGAACATCCTTCCTGGGATTTGCTGTGATAGATGGAAAATACGGGGCAAATACGCGGGGAATGTCCCGAATTACCCGCCCTGGCTTGGTAACCATCTAAACATCTCACAGAAGGCTTGGCTATTCATGATAAAAGACCTGCATCAATAGTTGTACATTGTTGTCAGAAGGTTGTCGCATTCTTTGAAATTCAATCCAGCTTGCGTAAACCTTACACTTATACTCGAGCTCTGCGGTGTACTGGTCTTCAGATTCATTATGAGGTCTAAGGTTCGTTTTTTCTCCATGAAGTTCAGAAATCAACTCACTCAGACCATTAATTACAGGCCATCTATTTCTACGGCCTCGCGCCGGTTACTGGAGGATTGGCATTTGGATATGTAAGTGTTTTGAAAATGTCCGAAGATGGCGTCGAGCTAACCAACCTGTGAAGGACACTGGGTCAATGAGTAGGTCACTTCACATTACTTCCCAGTATGGTGAATACAATCTAACTGCTGGAAGGCGGCATTCTCGCAATGCCACAATTTTTGAAATACTTCAACTACCCCAGTAACTTTACTCAAGGCGGTATCACCGCTTCGATACAAGCTGGGGCATTTGTCGGGTCCCTCCTCACGGGAGCCTTTCTTGCAGATAAACTTGGCCGAAAGAAAACTATCTTGCTGGGCTCTGCACTTTTTACAGTTGGATGCGCTATTGCATGTGCAGCGAATGGTATTGAGGCCTTGGTGGCTGGTCGCGTCATCAATGGGATTGGAAACGGGTGTCTTGCCATGATGGTCCCACTTTACCAGAGTGAAATTGCCCCAAGGGAGTACGTTAACGTGCAAAATTTAATTGATAGGTACTGACGCCGAGTAACCAGGATCCGTGGTCGTATCATTTCGTTCCAGCAGTGTGCTATTAATTTGGGAATTCTGGTAGCGTTCTGGATTCAGTACGGGACGAGTTACATCGACGGTGAGGCAGCCTGGCGGCTTCCAATGGGTCTTCAGATGGTTGTAAGTACCCTTATTGATTAAATGCATAGCGAGTCCTTTCTAAGTTTGCAGGCTACGGTCGCCTTGCATATTACCATGTATTTCCTTCCGGAATCACCTCGATGGCTTGTCGCCAAGGATCGCCAAGAAGACGCTTTGAGGGTGCTCGCCAAACTTCATTCCCGAGGAGATACCAATGACTTGTATGTTCAAGCGGAGCTGGCAGAGATTGTCGCCAAAATCGCATTTGAGAAGCGACACAAAAACCCGTCCTACATAAGTCTTCTGTTTGGTCATGAATGGCGACGAATGTGGATCGGAATCGGAGTCGTGAGTTACCCTCGAAAATATTCCATACCCTATGGCTAATAGACACAGCAATTCTGGCAACAAGTAACAGGCATTAATGTGTAAGTCTTTCCGCCCTCATTCTATAAGGAATTAGGCTAATTCTGACCCAGAATTATGTACTATGCGGTGTTTCTTTTCGAGCAAGCCGGATTGGCAAAAACCTCGTCCTCACTGTTGGCCAATGGACTGCAGGGCGTAGTCCTTAATGTTTTCACTTGGGTCAATATGTGGTGGATTGACGTGTGGGGACGACGTAAACCTATGATCATAGGTGCTCTCGGAATGGGTATATCCATGATGCTGATTGGAGTTATCATGAAGACCAAAGGTTTGTGGCCTGGATACGAACTTCCTCTTATATCACTACTAACTGGAGGAATCTCAGGCGACCCCGTTTATAATTCGCTCACAAAAAAGACCAACTTCACATTTTCGGACCCTTCAGCATCTCATGCGGCAATTGCCTTCGTATACATTTACGTTATGGCCTTCGCCCTTACATGGGCTTGCGTTGCTTGGGTCTACCCACCTGAAATATTTTCGATGAATATGCGAGGTCGAGCCACTTCTATGACTTCGGCGACAAACTGGTTTGTTGTATGTTGATCCAAAGCTCTATCATATGGTATCATATATTAACTTCATACTAGAACTTCTGGTTCGCATTATACATCCCAACAGCGATGGACAAGATCAGCTGGATGCTGTACATGATGTTTTTTGCAATCTGCATGGTGATGGCGATTGTAATTTACCTGTTTTACCCCGTACGGCTCCATTCGTTCCATGCTTGACAACGCTAATATTCGCTTTAGGAATCAGCCGGGAAGACTCTGGAAGAAATGGACTTCCTCTTTACCAAAGGACGCAATCCATGGGTCTTTATGGATAAGGAGGCTACAAAGGTTGGCGCCATTTTCGATCGTGACATGGATCATGGAGAGGCTTTCACCGCATTTGATGAAAAGACGCTCGGAACAGGAAGACTGGAAATGGTGGAGCATGACAACTTGGCAGAGCCGGTCGAGCCCAAGCAAGCTCATATGTCTCCAGAGGAGGCTGTCTAATAGGCGGTATGGCATTGCAGAGACCTGCTTTCGCAGTCTATAAGCAGTTCGAATCCGTAGACTAAATTCAGGGTTCCAAAATCCTTGTCATACAAGAGAAACATCGCATATAGAGAAGGTTCCTTGGAAGAAGAATATGACGTGCCAGAAATACTTCCTTACAGAGCCAGACCCCTACCATTATTGGCCCATCTGTAAAGGGACAGGAATTCTCTCCTTTTTGTTCTTTGTTCCTCGATATCAACCGATGCAATTCCTGTCGCATCACACAATGCCGACCGCAAAACTTTTCTAAAATTTCTCTTCTGGGAATGAGTATCATGAATATTCGACTAACAGAAACGTACTTACCTGGTATTCTGTATTTAATGTAGCCACGCATACCTCATGCGCGCGTATTGTAGTCTCACAAGCTTGTCGTACAGTCGTGTCTTCTTCAATCTGAACCTTATCTGCGCAGCAGAGAAGGACAAAGCTCCCATGTAAGAGGTAAATCCCAAAAAGATACGGCATGAAGCTGAGCTCTGGGTCGAATTTCAAGATCTGATCTACCGCATTGGCAGCTGAAACGGAGTGGGAGGCGCACTTTACAAAGGATGGAGAAGCAGTCCAATTATCCAGATTGTCGAGCATTGAGATGGGATCCCAACTTCCGTGGAGTAGGATATGTAGTACATGTAAGATATGAGTGGCGTATGCAATCACGAGTTTTAGACGGGATTCTGCCAAAGTCTCAGTGGAAGAACGGCGTCTATCGAGGAGGTCGAAATTGGATTGCATATCTGTAAATGCCGCAGATTGGAATTGAGGTTGCAAGTGTGGAGATGAAGTCAGAGTGGATGACTTCAGTGATTGCTCGTATGCTTGAAGGAGTGATTCTACTTGGGCCACGGCGGCAACGTTTTCAAGATTCTTAAACCTTGGATGGTAGCTTCGGTGATGGATATCAATCAAATCTCCCAAGATTACCATGAGAGGTAAGAAATATTCGAATAAGCCTACACCTGTAAATATTGTCGATGGCCCATAATATCGAACTTTTGGTACATCGGGATCGAAATCTTGCCATGATGCGTCGTCTAGTGGTTGGTAAAGGTGGCATTCTGCGTCGAGGATAGTAAGTGGAGAGTTGAACGAAAGGGCGAGATGCCGATCAGCAATATATAAAAGCCACCATGTTCGTCGACGTTCCTCCTTCTCCTCTTCGGCCATAGTAGATCCTTCAGAGCTGTACATGGAGCCATTTTGCCCTGAAGCCTGCGTGCTCGCATATGGGGAATCTGCATTCCCGATGCCGTTCGCGATGCCGTTTTGAAATGTATCGTCAACTTCTTGACCTAATCCTAATTCCTTGGCAAGTGCCCAGGCAGCTCGCCACCATTTTAGACAGTCATGTTTGAAATCGCCCCCAGAGACGACAATTCCTATTAGTGTTAAAGTCAAAACATCATCTAAGGTTCCGGTGCTTTGTATGCCATCTCGGACTGTGCCATTGTGGGACCTTTCGGGGGCCGCAATTCTCTCTGAACACGGAAGGTGGCATTAGTATCCAATCACTATGAAGTTTTAGACAGGTGGCTTACCAGGGACTGTCCGCGGACTTTCGTGTATCAGTGGATTGAGCAGGCGCAGGCATATTGCAAAAAGGCGATCACAGATTCTTCCACGTGATGTCGGGGAGGTCTTAAATATTTGGGCATCTGAAGTTTGTGCCGTCACCCATAGCATCGCCGCCAGTAATGCCGGAGATGTGGTTCTAGGGGTGGTCGGATGGAGAAATGACTTTTTTCGAAAGATGTGCGTCAGAACATAAGGGGATGCCGACTCAAATAGCGAGCTTGAAGGCTCCTTAAAATAAAAGTCAAGAAGATCGCATGCAATGCTTGCGGGAATAACACCATTAATATGCTGTAGTAGTGGCACAAGAACAAGATATCGACATCCCTGCGCCGTCTGAGTTGGGCTGGAAGGTGACTTTCCGAATGCTGTCGGCGGTCTATATTGAGGCGTCCCTGGAACCACAAGGCCAATTCTGGAGAGCGGTCGAATTCTCGGTCCGTTTAGCGGCGACTGGGCAAAGGCATAGGGGTCCATCTCGTTTCTCTGATCCATTTGGCTTCCGACGGTAGAATATATCGTCGTCGATAAATTAGGAATTGCATGGTCGAACTGCGCGTTTCCAAAAGACGCGTCTTCAAAGTAAAGGGGGTGGAAATTGGCCATGGTTCCTATACTTTGTTGTGGAAGTTGTAGATAATCGGAGAGCAACTGCCTATCTGGAGCTGTATCGTGTCCGTTAATTATGGAGTTGCTTGAATTTGCTCTTGGGTCGTGACTACCCCCAACCGCATTTTGATGTTTCGTTATCTCGTTCGTTTTGTCGCTATTGGCTCTCAAAGCAGCAGAAACGTGCTCATTACCCGCGTGCTGCTCCCCAGTTGAATCAGATCTCAACGCTGGAGGAACAACTCCATGGGGCAGACGCGGTTCGTGCGATGGGGGGAGCAGGATAGACGGACTTGGGGAAGAATCATCAACCCTCTGACGTTTCGAAGGCACTCTTCCTCGAGGTTTCTGTTCTCTATCATAGCTACACCGGAAACCATAGTCTGCAGGAATACATTAGAGCAACTACTGCAAGTGGCATATCGCATGGAAGTCTTACTTGTACACGGCTGGCTAGAGTTTGGAACCCAGACGTCAGTCAGGCACACTCTACTTCGAAATGGTTACTCTCAGGATAACACTGACCAAGGCAAGCTCCCATTACATCTTGTTCTAGACTTACTACACTTGTCGCAGGCCCGAGCTACGCGTTTCCGGCCAGCCACATAGGTGTTTTCTTGCCTCGTCTGTTCCTGCGCAATCATTGACTGTCCTCCTATCCTCCGACTCGAATCTGGGGAAGATGACAAAGATTGTATTGTGAGAGCTGCCATTGAAGGATGTCGAAGAGGACAAGTCCAACTTTTGCGGGTTCGGATTATTCGGGTCTTTTGCCTGGTTATATAGCCTTTAATGTGGGGCGGTGCCAACGCGCGGGGTAGAAGGTTGGAGCACCCCGCATCATGTCACTGGCTACATCAACTGCCTTAATTCGCTCGGAATAAAGTGTGGATAATAGCGGCAGGTTTAACGGCCCTTTTCCGTGTGAGATGGGATGAATCTCGGCTTGCAGTCCGACGGAATTAGGCGCGTAAATGCTCTATTCTCTGAAGGAAGAAAGACTACCGAGAATTGCCCCATATGTACCCGTCATTGGTGTAATAATGTAACTCATAATTGTATGCCTCAAAAAGAATGCCCGTCCCATTTCAATTCGAAGCAAATTCCCACCAGTGCCGAGGTTTGCCTGCCCGTTTCGGGAGCCTCATGTTCTGAGTGTTGGCAAGAAGACGCCAGCACCAGATTTCTATAACGAGGCCCCGTCCAGCTCTTTGGGGAACAATGAAGCAAAGTATTGCCAAAAACTTGTCCATTATGAGCCAGCCAATCATCTCGCGTCGACCCCTTTCTTCCATTATCTCAAAGCTCGTCCTTGGGGGGGCTGGTTTCAGCACACAGTTACACCCCGACCCAGCGTCCCTTCCCGTCCGAGATATAGTCAACCACGCATTGAAATTGGGATTTCGAACTTTCGACACCTCACCTTATTATACGCCGTCTGAAGAACTTCTGGGAGATGCGTTTTCACATCCAGATATTGTTTCTCGGTACAAGCGCTCGGAGATTATATTAATGACCAAAGTCGGAAGGATTGCTGCTTTGGAATTCAATTATTCACCCGCTTGGATACGATATTCTGTCAATAGATCATTGGACAGGTTTAAGACCAGTTATCTGGACGTCGTTTTCTGTCATGATATTGAATTTGTCACAGACGACGATGCTGTCGCTGCTGTTGGCGTGCTTTTTGACTTTGTGGATCAAGGGAAGATTCGATACGTTGGAGTTTCTGGATATACAATTGATAGGCTTGTGAGCGTTGCCAACTTGGTGAAGGAGAAATACGGGCGCCCTCTGGATGCCGTCCAAAATTGGGCGCAGCTAACCATTCAAAATACACGTCTTGAAGAGGAAGGGCTGACAAAGTTTCGAGATGCTGGAGTTGATTGTGTATTCAACTCAAGTCCACTGTGTATTGGATTGTTGAGGAGCGGAGGTGTGCCTATCGGAAGCCTGGGTGATTTTCACCCTGCGCCGCCTGGTCTGAGGGAGAAGGTATCGCAAGCTTCCGAATGGTTAGAATCTCGTGGAGAGAATCTGGCCTCACTGGCTCTTCGATTTGCAATAGCACGCATTAATCTAGCCAGTCCTAGACCGCCTGGAGCGTGTACCGTACTTGGTGGAGCAAGCATTTGGGAGATTGACGCAAACGCTAATGCTGCTCGGATGATACTAGAGGCTTCGAAGGAAAATGCTGGCCAACATGGAGATATCAGAGATTTTGAACTTGTGAGGTCAGATAGGCTCGAAGCAGACGAGGAACTTGTATTAGGCTTTAGAAGGATTATTGGCGACTGGTTTAATTTCGGGTTCACAAGCCCTGAAGCTGGTTGGAACATACTCACGAAGAAGATGAATGATCAGCCACGAGACAATCAATATAGATCTAAGCTTTAGACTGGGCTTGCATTCGTCAATAGAGGGTTATTATTAGACGTATAATGTATATGAGGATTAAGTTACATGACAGTGTGCCGCCTTATCCCGCTAGTGTGCGTAAGCATCTAGGGGGATGGAGGTAATTGAGCGGGCAATTGGGCGAGCATTTGAGCGGGTAAGATACCTTCTAATAGAGCTCGCTGCTTGGCCAATCTCCCCGAAAGCAAGCTAAATGAGAAATGAGTCTGTCACATACGTTCAATGGAATAGTCTACTGCCTTCACATGGTTCGGAGCCTTTTCGGCATGTCAAATCATCCACCTCCGGCTCTTCTGTTCTCCTCTTGGAGAGGAATATCTTTCGGGCCTACCCGGTGCTACTGGGTTTTCTACAGACGCATGCATTAGTTCAAGGCATTGCAATTGTGCGGGGTATTATCCACATTATCCGGAGCATGAGATCCATCAGGTATGGGGTAGTGTCGCATAGATCTCCAGGGCATTATCGAACAACGGCTACCCTGGTCAACAATGAAAAATGTCCCCCATCTGCGAATTGGCCGAGAAACCTTAAAAAAAAGGGATCACGGCCCCATGTGAAGGATTTTCTTGGTGCTTTGTGCGGGGTGATATTCTTGGCAAAGCTTTTAGTATACAAGTGGCTGTCTAATATGACCGATAATGCACAGGCAATCCACAAGGGTGGCGAGTTTGAAGTTTGCTGCAATGCAGTGTACAATTTCACTATTCAATAGATGAAGACTTCCCACTACTCTCCTAGGTTGACTTGGTCGTGTCCCATACAACGTTACCTGACGCATCCAAAATTTGGATCCAGGGGGCTGTGTTCAAGCACTTCATGGTGTTGCCTACTCCAGCAGTTCCAGTGCTCCATTGCGGTGCTCCGTTGTAGTATGTGACCAAGTTTCCATCCCCCTGGAATACCATGTCACACAGACTTGGACTACCACAGCCGCCGGACACAGTATGCCCACTAGCCCACACTGGCGTTTCGCCATTAGGATTGGTGGTATCGAGGACTACAACATTGTTATCTCCTTGGTACTGCATGATAACACCATGCAAGTCAGCAAATGGGCCCGAGTCAGAAACCACATCAAGTGCATTCTTGTTGAAAGAAATGGAGTTGGGCAGCGGAGTCGACGAGCACAAGAAGTTGGTCACGTTTGCAGAGGCCGCAACGAAGCCACTCTGGAGATTCTGGGCTCCTGTCACACCAGCTGGGTAATAGATCAGGCTGGCATCCTCGTTGAATAGAGTCTGGATAGCTGCCGAACAGTGCGACGCATCGGCAAAGCTTGACTTTGGTGAAGTGACTCCAGATACGGTATTGCCAGTAACCTAGACCATTTATCAGTATTTTTGGGGGGTTTTGCATAGGACAAAGTAGATTCGTACAGTAATTCCGTTCGCCCAACCATTTATGGCAATTGGAAAGCTGACACTGCCACTTATGGTGTTGCCGGCGATAGTAACAGGTCCCTTGAGCGGATAGGGGTCATTGAAGGACCAGACATTGGCTCCAATGCCAATGCCCAGGTTGAACATTTTTTGGCCAACGATCTTATTGTTGGTCACACTGACACCGGCATAGCTCCCATCATACTCGCCGTCCACCATGTTGATGGCACCAAATCCTAGGTACTCTGCTGAAGAGGTGATCGTATTTCCCGTAACAGTACTACCGGGAGACCCAAATATCACGACGCCGCCATCGGTGCTACCCGTGATCTTTTTTGCAATTAGCTTGCTACTCTGCAAATGGAGGCTGACATGCCCTCCAGACACTAACCGTGTTGCCCTGCACCAGAGAGTTTGTGCAGTCCAGAGAAATTCCATCCGCCCACAAGCCATTTCCATTGGCATCAGTTCCCGATTGTCCACAAGGGCCGATGTCGTTGTTGATAATCGTCGCATTGGCGCAAGGCGAGGCGGTATTTCCGGATCCAATGATGTGAAGACAACTCCACCCACGCGGGTTCCTTGACGCGACATGTGAGACAACCTGCCCAGTGGCGCCGCCACCAATCTCGATGTTGGCGCCACCGCCTTGCTGCAGACCAGCATTGGGTCGATTGCCATCAATTTGGATGTTCTGGATGCGAATACCGCTGAAGCTTCCTCCCCCGATTATCGTGCTCGCTGAATTACCCGGAGCGATCTGGATGGTGGCCCTGGAGCTGCCGGTCGGGTATCCCTGGGTAGATATCTCCTGGTTCTCGGCAGTGAAGGTAATCTGACCAGAAACTTGGATGACGGCATTGGCACAGAGCTGAACGATGGCTCCCGCATTGCCGGCAGACAGGGCACTGTTGATGGTATTCTGGTCGCCGGAGCTGATACAAGCTCCTGAGGCGAGGGATACCAGCGCAGCCAGAGGTAAAACGGTCTTGTAGATGACCTTCATGGTGAAGAAAAGGGACGATAATTAAGGACAGTTAAGGAATAGAAACAGCAAGATCCATTGAAGCATATACCAAGCCAGCAACCAAGGTCTCATATATCCTCAAGAGAGCTCGCTCGTTGGTAACGTATGATTAAAGGGGCACCAAAGTGGCACCGACGCTGTTTAGTTTCTTACGTTGGCATAAGCACTCTTACAGGGTCAGCTACCCTTGCGATCCTCGTGGGAAGGCGCCCCGAAACTCATCGCCATTTGTTTTTGGGAAATGAACAAACGTCAGCAGGAGCATAGGCCGCTGAGACTGCAGACAGAAGGCCCTTCTGCGGTGTACCTCGGCGAAGATATAAAAGTTGGTGTGGTCCAGAAACAGGTAGGCGCGCGTAGCTGCCGGATAAAACAAGCTGTGCAATTAGCCTGAATCCAAGTCCTGTAAATCATCCCAAGCTTCTGGATTAGAGTCACTCCATGCATGGTTTGCGCACTGCCTGCCGCCCCCGCCGCGGTAACCGGAAGCCATCTCTCAGGGGTCATTGTCAGTTCCCCTGATGCATAGAACCAAAATCCGGGGGCCGTGGCTGCTGGACGACGTTGTAGATCGGTCGTCCGGCTGCTGGCCTAGTAATACGAATCCATTCTCCGCATCTAGGCAGTCTAGAAGCCAGTCACGGAGCATTCGCGCATAACCATGGGTAAATAGTATATATGGGACGCCAGGCCAGAGAGATGGGTGTCTGTCCCGCTCTCAGCCTGAACGCCATTCCCGACATCCACGCTCTATAATCAAGTGGCTCTCACGTGATTCGTAACACCCTCACTTAGAAATCATGAGAGGTTTAGCTATTCCGCGCGATGCGTGGTTGTTGTCTCTCGCATTTGTCCACGTTTCAAGAGCTGCCACTTGTCTTCCTGCGTATACGGCCGACATCACATATGTTGGTTGCTATGTTGATCCCCTCTCGCCTAGAGACTTGTCCGGTCCCATGCTGACCGTGGGCAACTCAAACTCGCCTCAGTACTGCGCTGACGTTTGTGGCGCTGCCGGGTACCAATATAGCGGAGTGGAATATACTGTGTGAGTCGAAAACCAATCTTGAATTTGCTTTTTAATGCAATTACAAGCTAACTCGCTTCCAGCCAATGCTTTTGTGGACATAGCATTGAAAGCACCTCGCAGAAAGCAAATGAGGGTGACTGCAATTCTCCCTGCCCAGCAGATCCAAGTCAAGACTGCGGAAGTGGGAACAGGTATGATTTGATATTTTCAGAGTATGGCAAATATGAGACCTAACACACCGAAAGGATCAATATTTACTCCATCACTAATCCAAATCCAAATCCTCCGCCATCCCCTGCCTTTCCTGACTGCACGCGGGATCCTCTCTGCTCGAATGATGTCTGTGATACGTCACTGAATATTGCAGACAGAGCTGCTGCAATCGTCAATGCTATGACTTTGGACGAGAAAGTCTCCAACGTAGGAAGCGCTGCCGGAGGTAGCCCCAGACTTGGCTTGCCTGCATATGAATGGCAAAATGAAGCATTGCACGGGGTCGCCGGAAGTACTGGTGTGCAGTTCCAAAGTCCTCTTGGAGCTAATTTCAGCGCGGCGACCAGCTTCCCCATGCCCATCCTGATGTCAGCCGCATTTGATGATCAACTGATAAATACTGTCGCAACTATCATTAGCACCGAAGCCCGTGCCTTTGGAAACGCTGGCTTTGCAGGGCTTGACTTCTGGACGCCTAACATCAATCCCTTCCGGGATCCGCGATGGGGTAGAGGAATGGAAACTCCTGGAGAAGACGTCTACCATATCCAGAACTACGTCTATAACTTAGTTACGGGTTTACAGGGTGGAGTTGATCCAGACTTCAAGAGAACTATCTCGACTTGCAAGCATTTTGCTGCGTATGACATCGAGAATGGCCGAAACGGAAACGACTTAAATCCCACGTCACAGGATATGTCTGAATTCTATCTTCCGATATTCAAGACTTGTGCTAGAGACGCAAAGGTTGGTTCGATAATGTGTGCATATAACTCAGTATACGGTATCCCATCCTGCTCTAGTGATTACCTGCTCCAGAACGTCCTTCGAGAGCACTGGGGCTTCGCCGAACCTTATAATTATGTTGTTTCGGATTGCGACGCTGTCGGAAATGTATATGACTCGCATCACTATGTTCAAAACTATCCACAAGCGGCAGCCGTTTCTCTAAATGCCGGCACGGATCTTGATTGCGGTGCAACGTATAACTATCTCAATGTTTCCGTCCTCTCCAATATGACTACAGAAGCAATCCTTGACAAGTCGCTAACTCGCCTCTACGCTGCTCTAATCCAAGTTGGTTGGTTCAATCCACCTGCAGAATACAGTTCCCTCAGCTGGGCCGACGTCAACACCACTCACGCCCAGTCCGTTGCACTCCAAGCCGCTGTTGAAGGAATGACACTGATTAAGAACGATGGAACACTACCCCTGTCTCCCACCCTTTCTAATGTTGCCATCATTGGGCCCTGGGCCAATGCCACCACTCAGATGCAAGGGAATTATGCAGGAACTGCACCGTTCTTGATTAGTCCTCTGAGTGTTTTCCAAAGCAAATGGTCTGGTGTACAATACGCCCCAGGGGCAGATATTGACACCACCAGCACTGCAAATTTTGCGGCTGCTCTCGCTGCCGCAAAGGCAGCTGACCATATTCTCTACCTTGGAGGTATTGATGGCAGTATAGAGAATGAGGGTTTTGAGAGATCATCAATTTCTTGGACAGGAAACCAGTTAGATTTGATTTCTCAGCTTTCAGCACTCGGCAAACCCCTAGTCGTGGTTCAATTTGGCGGTGGCCAGATAGATGACAGCACTTTGCTGAGCAACGCTAATGTCAATGCGCTCCTGTGGGCAGGATATCCAGGCCAAGATGGGGGAAACGCCGTCTTCAACGTACTTACCGGCGCTTTTCCCCCAGCCGGTAGATTACCCGTCACTCAATACCCGGCAGCTTATATCAACAACAATAATATCTATGACATGAATCTGCGGCCGACCTCAAGCATCCCAGGAAGAACATACAAGTGGTATACCGGGAAACCAGTTGTACCGTTTGGATATGGACTTCACTACACTAATTTCTCCCTTTCATGGCACTCGGTTCCAACTACTACTAGTAGTGATATTGCGACTCTCGTGAATAATGCAGGAGGATTCAAGGACATCGCTCCATTTGCTACCCTGACGGCAAGCGTTAAGAACACCGGCGGTCCAGCAAACCTTGCTTCAGACTATGTTGGCCTTCTTTTCTTGTCCTCCACCGATGCCGGTCCAACACCACGTCCGAACAAACAACTTGTCTCATACGGTCGTTTACACAGCGTCGGTGTCGGCTCAAGCCAGCAGCTTAGCCTGACCGTTAATCTTGGATCACTCATGAGAGCTGACAGTAACGGTGACCTCTATATCTATCCAGGCCACTACACTTTGGCACTCGATGTTGACGCCAAGTTAACATTCCAATTCACTTTGACAGGCGCTGCCACTTTAATCGATGCTCTTCCTCAGAACCTAGCAACTGTCACTGCATATGAGGACCTTGGCTGTTATCCAAGTAGCGCATTAAGCGGTTCTACCGTCCAAGTTGGAAACACCAATGATCCCCAGGTCTGCGTTAATACATGTGCCGCTAAAGGTTCCCATTATGCAGGAGCTACTCAACAGTACGTTTCAATAAAGAGAAGTGCCTATATATCCCGCTAACAATACACAGGAATTGCATCTGCGCTAGCTCTCTTGCGGCAAATGCATCTCCAGCCAGTGATAGTTCCTGCAACACTCCGTGCCCTGGAAATCCAAATGAAAGCTGTGGCGGGAATCAATTGTAAGTTTTAATTCAAGCCTATGGATATCTGCTGGAATAAGCAGCATTCTCATTACCTGGCACATGCTAATGCTCTTGTAGTATCAATGTATTTAATTCAACTTTGCCAACTACACCTCAGTCTGCTACTACCTAATCTAGTCTAAGTGGAAGATTAAATACAGGAAATAAATTGAATAAATATATAACCCGAATTAGAGCGGCCTTTTCCTAGAGTGCCATATGGTGAAGATACCTTGTTCAATTCACCTCATCGTACATGAGCGTACCCACACGCTTTTGCAGGGTAATCTAATAGTCGAATGATATCTTCGTTGCTGCTGTTATTAAGTACCATGCAAATGGCAGTACACTCTCTTCTCGCTCGTTCATAACACCACCACTGATTTAAATCGCACAGCATAGCTAGCCAATAGCTGATGAGGAGCAGCGCTGGATGATCTTTCTGCTGAAGGAGCACTGCAAACTTACCATCCACAGCTGCAAACCAGTGTATAAACTTGAATGTATTATCAGCACGCCGTTCTAATGTGAGGAGCGGCGCGAGAAGTCGTACGGGCGAGTGATAAGGGTTGTTCTCGGGAGTGCTATACTCATCCAAGCCACACACTTTCACAAAGGCTTCTGGTAGCCCTTGGATACCAGGACTTTCATCAGAATATGTCCCTTTTTCATCATCCCCTGCAAGAAAGAGCGGTATCAGCCTGCTCTCGGTATGAAATGGCTTTGTCTGCTCTAATAAATGGCGAAGACCGAGTTGAACGTAAAGCCAATTAAGCTTCCGAGGCGATGATGAGAATACCCATGATCCCAAGGGACTGATATCATCGCTCTGAATGAAGGAGAAGGACATTAAGTTGAGGAGGATTGACGATAAGAGAATGGCATCGCAGTTATCGCGGGTAAAGGGCTGATTTAAAGCATAACGGAAAGAAGATAGAGCATGCTGCCAGTGCTGTATTTCAGCAGATCTTGCAAACTGATTCTGCGTATCGAGCCGACGAAGTTGCGTTGCAGCTACGGCAAGGACGGCATGCATTAAATGTGAATGCTGGACAAAGTCAGCATATAGATAGGATCATTCATGAGCTCAGTGACGAACCTCTAATGCCAAGCTTATAGTAGTATTTTTGTTTACTACGTCGAATTCCGGAGATCCAAGGTCGAGACTAGTGAACATCGCGAAATGATGCAGCAATCTCAGGTCATTATTATCACCATGTTGCCTCTCTGGGTCAGAAAATGTGAGAACAAGGGGTCGCTTGTCCCCAGGCCACATTGGATAAGGCACCGCCTGAGGTCTACTGAAGCTGCAACTTTCGCTCGGTTTTCGAGTAACTGCTCTCTGACTCTTTATAATCGTTCTCTGCATGGGGCTAAGATATTGACAGGATATCCTTTTCTCCTGACATCGCTGACAAAATGGTTGTAATTCGTCACACTATACAGGATATATCAGCCACTGATATTCAATTCTCCCCGCAAATAGAATATGCCTACCTTGACTCGGCTTGCCTTACAAGGGAGACAGCCCTGTCGGGACTTCGAGTGAGGCCGGCGAGCATGGTAGTTCTTGGTAGCACCCGGGGCTCTGGATCCCTTCCCACTATCTATATTACTCGAAGAATTAATTTGGAAGACCATGCATGAGCTTCTAGAGGCGCCGTTGGAATGGTCAAGTGGCATGCTGGAGAATGGGTCGTAGCTCTGTTGCTTGTAGGATAATGTCAGCAGTCAATGGCCGAAGGAGGCAAACGAGGACGCGAATACGGGTATTGTGGACAATATAGCTCACATTAGACTGTGCAGGAGAAGAGAGGAAGTCTGGTAGCAGCCTCCAAGATTGTTATCCTCGTTATTTAGTGCCGGTGTGGAGCCTATATGCAGCCTGTCGGGTCAACGCCACGCGCCAAGACTCAGCGTATTCGCGTACTGAACTCCCACGTCACTGCAGTTCCCCATTATTCGGCAGCTGAGCGATGTGGAGATATTTCCGTACTCGCCACGTGCCGTGGAACGCGGGTATCAACATCAGGTAGCAACAAAATATTGTTTTCCCTTTTCGTTCTATGGACATGGAGGTAGTTATTAAATTTATATAGGTTAAGTATCTCTACTCCTTTCGTTTGCTTTTCAATTGTTCACGCCAATCGTGACATTCGTGCCTCTCTTCATATATAACTACTGTCTTAAACATGCTTCTTGCATCGTCTCTTTTAGCCGTACTAACTGGCCTTCCTATTTCACTCAATGCGGCCAGCGTTACAAATTCTAACATTGTTGACCTGGGATATGCTCGCCATCGACCGACATATACGAACACCACTAAGTCGGGTCTGAATGTCTTGTCTTATATGAATATACGTTTTGCGCAACCTCCCATAGGGCCTCTCCGTTTCAAAAAACCAGTAGTGCCCCCCCATTATACCGAGGGTGTTCAAGATGGAGAATACCCTCCTCTCTTCACCGACTGCATCTCAGCGGCGCCTCCTGAGGTTCCGTTCCCTGAAATCAACGGCACTGCCTGGGGCCACGAGGACTGCTTGTTCTTAAATGTGCTTGTTCCGGAAGGCGTGAAGGCAGGCGACAATGTGCCTGTCCTGCATTGGATCACTGGCTCAGCTTATTCGTTTGGAGGCAAGGATTCTTTCATTGGCCCATTGGGCCTCATCGATGGCATCAAAGCCAATCCAGATGAGAAGTTCATTTTTGTCGCGAGTAACTATAGGTAAGTATCTCAAATAGCCAAACCATCGGTAATTTCCCCTTGAATGTAATTAAATTGATACTGTGCCTTTAGACTGGGTATGCCCGGCTGGACTGCTCTACCGGGCTCCGATATGGACCCGAACGTCGGTTTACATGATGCCTTTACTGCGGTTGAGTGGACAAACAAGTATATAGCTCGATTTGGTGGTAACCCCAAACAGATTACAGTCATGGGCGAGAGTGCTGGTGGAGCAATCATCAACTTAATGTTAACTGGGAATGGTGGCAAAGGATATTTGCCCTTTCAGCAGGTCTGTTAGCATCTCTATCTTATCACTCTTCTGCTATCAGCTAATATAATTTCCCCTAGGCATTTATATCGTCGCCGGCGATGGCTCCCCGCCGACATGCAGTAGCTCGGCGGACGCAATTGTACAAAGATGTCTTATCGGCTACAAATTGCACGAGCGTGGAATGTCTTCGTGCTGTCCCGGAGGCTGATTTGTTGGCAGCTAATTATTACCTGATCAGTGATGTTCCATCCACAGGTGGTGGTGGAAATTTTGGGCCAGGCATTGGCTTTGGCCCAGTGGTCGATGGCGACTACATTCCTGATCTTCCTGGAATACTTCTAGAAGAAGGACGATATCACAAGTCTATAAAGTCTCTCATAGTAGGAAACATGCTTGAAGAGGTATACCCTTCTCATTTGCATTATCTCCCGGTGCCTTACTTCCTCGTGATATGTTTTGCTAACCCTCTCGAAAGGGTATGGGTACATCCTCTGACACGAATATGCCAGAAGCATTTCCTGCTCTAGTTCGCAGAGTTCTTCCTACGGCAAGCAACACTACAATTGCATTAGTCGAAGCACATTTTCCATATCCGGTAGACTTGCCTGCAGAGCTTGCTTGGGACTGGACTACAGCAATTATCTTCGAATGCAATGCTTACAACGTTGCTAAGGCATTCAAAGACAAGACACACCGGTATATCATGTCAATTCCACCTGCCACACATGGACAAGACGTTCTCTGTACGTTTCCATTCAAAACTTTGTTATACATTCTTACCAAATGATCAGTCATCTTGCTAACTTAATCAGATATGTTTTATACTGATGATACAACCACACCTGTTGCAAACGCCACCGCGGCTTTACAGTATCAGTCATATCTTCGACAATTTATCACTGATAATAGAAAAGCGAAGGGATACCGCGTCTCTGGTGGAGCAGATACCTTGGCATCAAAATGGCCAGTCTATGGCCAAGACTCTCTTTTTTTCAATATCACTTTGGGCGGATTCGTGAATCAGCCAATGCCCGAGAGTCGAATAGCAAATTGCGAGTTTCTCGATCAACTTGTTGCCAATCCTGTCAATGGCGCTTGATTCTTTGGCCGAGCAAGATGACCTGTCTCCCATATATTTATTTGATTGCGCTTCTCGCCTTATATAGACACAATTTACCAATATAAAAGAATGTATTAGTATCAATAGCCGAATGGAAGGTTAATACTCTAGTACATCTCGGGCACTATGGAATATTTGTCTACCTAGAGCAAAGTCGCATAATATGCGAGGTCCTGAATTTGAATGGCAATCACATTACACCGACACAATCACTGGAATAGGTGCACATAACGCCGCTAGCATATCAATGAAAAGCGAACGAACTCTCAAGAACAATTGAAAGAGCAAATACAATTTCACTTCTGCTCAGTCATTAGCGAAGTCACCGTTGTGGTTCGTAGTGGTCTCACCCTTCTCCTCATCAACTCCAGGAGCACCAATCCCGTCAACATCGCCATGCGCTCCCAATCTTCCCCGTATCCCTTCTTGACCAAGATCCTCCCTCGGATCTTCATCTTGAATCCCGGACCGGGAAGAAAGGCGCCAAGCACAATGTCGGGATTCGACAGCTCCACAAGCTGAAGTATATACGGACATCTCTTCACACGTCTCCACTCGAACTTGCATCTGATCTTCTTCTCTCCGAAGGTGAAATCGTAGTTGTACTTCGCGTAGCTCCATTTGTTACTGCATTGCAGCGTCTCCCAGGTCATAGCCTTATCAGTATCCGCCTTTGAATAGTCGCCAACGCCCACGGTGTTGGTGCTGCATCTTGTGAGATGACCCACGGCAATTATAGGCGAGTTTTTATCAGACCCATGGTACATGGTGAGATCGGGGCTGCCACGATTCCATGTGCAATTGGTGACATAGTAGACTGCTTCTTCACTGCCCGTGGGGCACATGCAAAAATGGACAAGACCCTTTTTGTAGAGAGTCATGTCCGTAAACTGGGTAGTGTCGCTGATTCCCACATTTGGTAAATATCCGTCGCCCGGCGCTGGCATTGTATGAATATCTTGTAAGAATACGTTCTAGATGATAAGCACTGGTCTATTCCTAGAGGCTAGTAGATGTTCTCTGTTAGAAGTAGTTGCTCGAATGTATTGTTCAGAAAGCTACGTCGCCGGACCCTACAGTTTTATATATCTCCTGGGCAAAAATCGCTCACGAAATCATTGACAAGGCTGTCACGGGTGGCTTCATCTTCACCCCTGTCTCAGGCTTATAAGGATGGCCTGGATAAGAATCCCCACGACATGTACTGGTCGGAGAAGGGGACGGCGAGTCATCTGGATATCATTGGTTTCTTAGCGACTGCGAGGCACGCCAGCGGCTTTGCAGCTTTATTTCTAAGCGATCGAGTTGCTCCACCGCTCGATTTGGAGGCAATCGGCGAAGCGAGCGCGCCTCGCCCCTGGATTAACGCCCGGAAGATGTGACAAGCAGGATCATCCGCCACAACATGAGGGCCGTGACTCTTTCTAGTCCAGGATGTTAGGCATAAAGCTCCCTCAAAATTCTCTCAGAACAGTCGCAGCAACAGAAACGGGAGAGATCATCATCAGCCACGGCCAGCGTGCGGCCGTTCTTGTCGGCAACAGGCTGAATCAGGAACAAGTTGGCTCGTGCTTTGGTAGACGAGACATTGTGGGCGTTTAAGGGTACTAAGTGGCCAGAAGAGCAATGTCAAATCATATTGCACCGCCATGTTGAAGTATGCCTGGTACATACATGATGAGTGGCCATCGTCAATGAACAGATTAGCTTTTCAAAACTTTTATTACAGACTATGTACTGTACAAACGCTGAGGGGGTATCAATATCTATATTTTCAATCCCAAAAACTTCTTGCAAATCCGATATGCGCCATACAAACCCCGTAACTAACCGCGAATTCTAGTCCCAAGTAATCTTTGCAAAACTGACAAATTGCGCACAACTGGCATAACTGATCAAAAGCGTCTTTCCGGTCTCGTCCCATCCCGGATGAGCGTGCAGCTGGTAATTCCAGTCCCCTTGAGTGCCTTTGCATTGTGATGGGACAGGCGAGGTCCAAATCGGTTCTGGTGTGCTCCAAGGACCCTCGAGTTTATTGTTCTCCGCGTAGCTGAACCACAGCCTCCCGTCAATTCCAGAATCGCCCCATGTCATCACCATCGTTTGATGATAATCATCAAACCATAGGTCTCCCACGTCCGGACCAATTGGATTTCCCGCAAGGTCTGTCGAGTTCCAATGGATGATATTTCCTTCGGGATTATTTTGCTCAAGTGGCTTTTGTGGTTGCCATTCTCCCGTCTGGGAGTTGTAGTAGTCGTATTGGTTGCGATCCGCTATGGCTTGCGGAGTGGCTGGTGTACGAGCGATCTTGACGCCTGTCGTATCGGACCCGGCGAGGTAGAGATAACCATCGATTCCTTCGGTTAGTGCCATTTTCCCGTAGCTCACTTCGCTTGGATAGAACAATCGCCCGTTTCCGAGGCGTTTCATTGGTGGAGGTGCGCCGGCCTTCAGAGAGTAGGGATCGACTACTTCCATCGACACCATTGTGGTATAAAGATCAGTGGACGTGGCCTCGTTCAATGCAGGAAATACGCCAACAATGGTTTTCCCGTCGCTCAATGGAGTCATTCCACTAAGCATCCAGATTGAAAAATTGTCACCCAACGCAGTTTCATTGCCCTGTGGACCAATTGCCGTGGTAGTAAATGTAGCCTTACCCTTGGACCCGCTCATTCCGAACGTGTAAAGCTCAAGAGGGTCTTCAGGGTTACGCTGGAGGATAAATTAGCATATAGAATGGCCATGAGTAAATGAGAGGGAAACTTACGAATCCGTAATATGCTACAGAGTTGTGAACAAAGTTGAAGCCGTCCGATGTCGTCATAGAATCCGCAAAGACCTGAACATGGTAGCCATTCTGAGAGGCTCCGCCGCCACCGTCGTGCATGATGCCCTCATCGTTCGAGAACGGGTCCGTGACAAACCCCAGGTTCTCAACAGTGTAAGTGTTGAGTGGCAGCTGCACGCTCGCAATTGCAGGCCCAAGGACTGACAGAAAGGAAATTAACGAAGACACCATGTTGAAGGAAAGAAGGATCCAAGATAAAACAAAAAGGAATAATAAAAGGAATGGGAAAAGGAATGAGAAGGAGATATGATGACTGGACAAAGAATAAGGGATTTTATGAGAGGATTGCAGACCTTATAAGAGTATCATGAAGCAGGATGAAGTAGCCCCATCCTTCGTCTCATACAGCCATATAGAATATTATTAAGGCTAGAGTTGCGATCTAAAGGCCAAGATGGGCGGTATAGCCTCCAGGATGGGTTTCAAAGAATAGCCGCAACAACCGCAACAGCCGCATCCGCAGCCACAGGTCTGGCCGAAAAGGGGGTTAGTTCTGGCTTGGTTCGAGCCTGGTAAGATAAGCGAGGAGGCTGAGCGAAGCGAACTCCCCCTTACGCCTCTTCCTGCGCTAAATTTACCACCTCCTAAATAATCCGCGATACCAGTGTCAGATTCTCACCACCAATTCACTTCACCTCAGCGTATTACGGGGCTCATCTCATCGTTGATTGGAAGCCTATCGTGCGCACGTGACCTCTCGCACTGAGTGATGGTTGCGGTAGCTCCTCTGTTCCTTCAATAGGTACCCACATTACTACCTTAGGCGAGTTGCAGTTCCAAAAATGGGTTGCGTTTACTTCTCTTCGTCGTTGTAAGTTATCTATTGATACTTGGCGCCGAACTACCATCTATTCTAGACAGATGCATCGAATGCGCTCGAGTCCACATATTTCCACCACATCAGGTATCCGCATTATCAATATTTATACCTCCTCCGTAGCATGAAACACTCCAAATGGTTCATAATGAATTGGCCTCTAACAGCAAGTTGCACTCGAACACTACCCGTTAAACCTGTATGTATTGCCAAGGTCAGATATTCTAAATTCAGTTCAACACTTAGGGCCCCACGAGATTTGCGCCTCGTCCTTGCTACACGTGCCAAGATAAGTCTTATCGAGATCGAAACACGTTGAATACATGTGGCAAAGGGCACAGGAATAACTCAAACAACATGAAGGAAGGCGGCACAGCCGCTGGAAGGATTGCGGCGTCGGTGATTCTTAAATCCGATTCTATCACGTGACAAAGGGTTATCCCAGCTGGCCCATGCGGTCCATGTTGGAATCCAACAACATTGATGCCCACTGCAGCAACATCAATCCAGAACCACTCTCACTGCTTCTTTCACCCAGAGAGCAGGCAACTGGATTAACATGATGTAAGTAGCTCGTCGCCTACAGCGCTGAGGTGAGAGTTGATGCTCTACGGCGCTCTCTGATTTCCCACTGATAGTCGGATGCGGGAGCTGCCTAGAAAGAGCTTGATCCCCACGACCACAGCATTTGCCCGTTCTGCCAAGGTATGTCCATATTTCTCTCATCTTCCTCTTCTATGCGCCTATCCGTCAACATCGTTTGCCTAAATGACGTTGTTGCTCTTTTGCTTCTCTGCCTGTTTTCCTCTCCCTCCTTGGACAAAGTTGGTCGCTTCGGCTCGCTTGTGCTGCCCAATCTGGCTGGCGCTAGTGCAGGCCCATATCTTTGCTCTCCCTCTCCAACGCGCCTGCTCAACCAAAACATCAACAACATCCCGCTTCGATTTGTGCCATCCACGCACGACTCGTCCACAACACAATCCATCACCGTCCTCTAACTCAAACGCTCGGCACCTCGACGAACAACAACCAGAATGGCTGGAGGCAAAGGAAAATCCTCAGGCGGAAAGTCTTCCGGAGGCAAGGTTGGCGCCGACGGAAGTAAGAAGCAGCAGAGCCACTCTAGCAAGGCTGGTCTCCAGGTTAGTCTTACACATCCCACAACCAGCACCCCTCCAACCCCAGTTCCTTCTGCCACTCCATTATTTGGCCTCTGCGAAGGATAGCGATCCCAGAAATGCGACCAGCTTCAACCCCGCCAAGTCGCGTCGGCAAGAACCCTCTCCAGCCACCGTCAGCTTGGTGCGCAATGCGCACATCATGCACAGGCATCCTCATCCCCACATTTAGCTCATAGCGCACATTACATCAAAGCTACATTCAAATACATCACGCGACGCGATGTCAACAAAGGAGAGGTGAATCCGCGCGTCGAAGCTCCCAGATGCCAGCAGATCGATCGCAAAACGCCACCAACGTCTATATACCATGCGGCGCGCGTTGACGGAGCAATCACATAGGCTGACTCTTTCACCCATAGTTCCCTTGCGGCCGTGTCAAGCGTTTCTTGAAGAACAACACTCAGAACAAGATGCGCGTGGGTGCTAAAGCCGCTGTTTACGTTACGGCCGTGCTAGAATACCTTACTGCTGAAGTTCTCGAGCTGGCAGGAGTGAGCCCTCCCTTTTCTAATCTGCGTTGTATGCACTAACATCTTTTGTAGAACGCTGCCAAGGACCTCAAAGTCAAGCGCATTACCCCTCGCCATCTGCAACTCGCCATCCGTGGTGACGAAGAACTCGATACCTTGATCCGCGCCACCATTGCCTTCGGAGGTGTCCTGCCACACATCAACCGCGCTCTCTTGCTCAAGGTCGAACAGAAGAAGAAGAACAAGGCTATTGAAGCTTAGATTACATGTATCGTGATCTAGATTTAGCATCAGGCTGAAGGCTTTCTTTGGAATTTCAGATGGTGTACGGGATGGTGCTTCTTGAATTTTTTTGCTTGGTCAAGGTTTATTATGGGTTTATGAGGTGAGAACGGAATGGCATACTACAGATCTTCCTGGTCCGTTGCAGGTCCTAATGGGTTGGAGAGTGGTATGGATGTACAACTAGTGGAGAACAAAAGGCCGTTAGCTTCCAGCTGAATGCGTGTTTTGCTTGGTGACGTTCATCTGTTGACAACAAAGGCTCACCATTGCTTAAGTCCTGGTGCCATTTCTTCTTTATTCCAGTTCCTTCTTGATCCATATGCACCCATTATATAGCTTGTCTTCTTGCGCTTCGTTGAATTCTGCGCAGTCAAGTAATTGAAGAAACATGAAGTCTGAATAATGTCTGAAACCCTCCTTTATACACTGTTTCAATAACATCTGGTCAACAAAGCCAAGTGGTCTTAATCAGTAAGTCTCGTTGACTAAATGACCAAAGTATGGACTGAAAACCCGACTTGATAAAATGCTCGATTCATTCCCATCTATTCCTCCAAAGCCCCATACCCCAGCCTTCGAGATATTTATCATTTCTCTTGATATCTCTTGGTCTTCTGCTTCTCGGTTCTCCTCGTTGGCCACAGGCATTCAAAACTCAAGCACAAGCATGCTTCATCGTCGACCATCCCTGTCTACACTCTCCAGACCTCACTTTCAACCAATTCAGTCTTCTAATCCGTCCACCCCAACATCCCCAGCCAGTCCAAGATCACCTCTCAGCCTACAACTGCCCCGTAAGCTCCACAAACCTGTCTCAAGCTCTCAAGGAACTAGAAACTTCCTCGTCGCCGCTCCCCCTACTCCCTTGCCATGGAAATGGCGCTGTCACCTGTGCCGGGCTGTCTACAACCTCGGCGTCACCCGCCGGTGTCTCATTGACGGTCACCTTTTCTGCAGTCGTGTTCAATCACTCTCCAACGACGAGGAATGTGGCGAGCAGAGAAGTTTGGGTAGTAGCAAGCGCAAGCGATGCAGGCGGCAGGCTCTATTCTGTGAGAATGAGTTTGATTATATAGGCTGGGCGGAGTATAATCAGTGGAGAAAAGTGGCGAGGATCGAAGCACAGAAGAGCCGTCTAGGGTGTAAGAGAAAAGGATGTGGGTGGGATTGCTTGAATGATTGTGATTATCCATCAGAATGTTATCATCTCTATCTCTAAAGTCTGGATGCTGATCTTGATAGTCTAGATAACCACAAGTCATACCTTGTTACAGGGGGTAGGGTTCAAGACATGCCAAGAGACCACAAATCATAGGAGGGGCAATGGGAGGCTGAGTGAGGCTGTGAATATGCATTTATCTTCGGCGGGTAGAATTTCCGACTCTTATATGGATCGCGGGGCTGAGAAACGAATAATGATATGATGAAAGGCAATAAGATACTAGAGATTCGACAGAAACTGAAATAAATAACATCTTACTCTCAAATAATTTACGTATATGGCATTCATTTCCGCACCATACGCTTTAAGTAGATTTGCACAGTGAGTTACCTCCTCTGAAATGTACTTTCAAAAGGAGTGTGCCTGCCCTGTGGAGTTGTGAAAGCTAGGGCAGAGAAGTGTGGGGGTACGTCTGGGGTACCGGGGAATTTTTGGGGGAGGGGATCTCAAGGGTCGACAGAACAACTTAGGATAGCGTCACGAAATTACTGTAGATTTTGCCTTCTTTCCTCTTATCCAGTTTGGCAGAAGAAGAGGTAAATATCTAATCATCTGATGAGTATTGCACTGAAGTGGCAACCAGGTTTTTATAATGGCTGTCCTGTTTAATAACTCCGTGTAATTATTCCGTGCCAAGCAAAAACGGTCATGGTCTTGTCGGGTTGCGGAACAACCATCTTTCCATGAAAAGGGACCTACTTTCCTAACGCCAAGTTAGCACCAAAACCTTACATTTAAATCTATACGGCATAACTCTATATAATTATTATCCACAGATAGCTTTTGAGGCACAGAAAGGCACAGGAAGGCACAGGACGGTACTTCATACCCTCAAGTACGGCTGATAGACGGCTGTGAGTGGCTCGGTTAATAGGTAATACCGCACGTGACGCTACTAACATTCCGGGGTCGGGGGTTCTCCTCACTGCGACGACAACGGTTTGAATTTGTCGCGTGGCATTGAGATGCATGCCCAGAGATAATTGCCTGCCTGTTGTCGAGGTTGAGATGCAAGAGATATGGACTCGGGGTCGGGCGAATGGTCGGGCGGGAGCCAACGCCCGCCCCTGCAGACGTCCTCGGGTCAGGATGACGAAAATCCGGCCTGCCAGTCGTGTCGCAGACGCAAACTGAAATGCTCCAGGGAGCTGCCTTTGTGCAGCAACTGCATTCGGTTTGGTAAGACAAGAGTGTATCCCCTGCTCTGATGTCCTGTCTAGTTTACTGATGTCGCTAAAGCCTCCGAATGTCTGTACGATAAGAAGCAGAAGCCAGGCATGAAACCTGGTGCAGTCGAGAGTCTGAGTAGACGATTGGGTATGATATGTCATGTTTTAACTGGATCGGACTATAAGCTAACCAGAGCAGAGGTCCTAGAGAAGATACTGCTTGACAGCGAGGGCAATCAAAAGCCTCTGTCAGTATTTCCACCCCTTATGGTGATGCACTTCACTGATATTGGTGGCACGTGAAAGCGCATGCAACGCCGCCTCTCACGCCGTAAATGGCGGCCAACCTCTCAATAGCAACCCCTCAGTGGGTCATACAGAGGGGAACTCTTTCCTAAATGAAGAATCTCATGTAGATTCAGGCCCTCAATTAGGTCTTTCTAGGAAACGGAAGCGCCAAGCTCAGGACTATGAGAGCTTGAGCGAGAGCTGGGATCTGTCAGACTATACCGACACTCTCTCAGCTTTACCTCCACAACGAACCCTAGATGCCATATTAGATACTTACTTCAAAGTAATCCATCCCTGGGTTCCTTTAATACATGAAGGCAGGTTCCGAGCACGTTTGGAAAACAGTAATAAGCGATTGAAATACTGCGTTGTGCTGCATGCCTTGGTAGCGATTACCATGAAGCATGTGAAGTTTGACGACTATGGTATGAGCAAAGAAGAGGCGATCCGTCAGATACGCCGTTCCCGGAACGTGGTAATGTTGAGCGGGATGGACAGCCTATCGGTCGAGAATCTTCAGGCTTTGGTGCTCATCGCATTTGATTATGTGAGTAGAGAGAGGGGATGAGATGCTTCAGTCTTACTGATATAACTCAGATGGGTAGCGGGCAAGACTCTAAGGCGTGGTCAATCATTGGATCTTTAACAAGGACTGTTGAGTACCTGCAGCTCACTGTTGAACCAGACGACGCCCAAGGTCAACCTCTCTTGCGACCTCGAATTTTGCTTCCGAAACCAGAGAGTGCACTTGAAGCAGAGGAACGCAGACGGGTCTTTTGGAATGTTTTCCTTCTAGACAGGTAATATTTCTCTACTCGCTAAGTAGTGCCATGCTAATCGTTTACTCTAGATTCTGTTCCTTGACATCAGGGTGGAGCACCAGTTTGACCTCGGATGATGTGCGTCGCCGGCTCCCGTGTGAGGGTGGCATATGGCGGAGGGGCGAATATGTCATAACGCCTTACTTTGGCATCTGGAGCAAATCTGCCGCAAAGATCGGGACGTCTATCGCATACATATCACCACTTTATCCACCGAATGAAATTGATCCAGCAACGGCCGCTAGCCCCAGTGACAGCAATGCAGGATCTTCCGTTGTCGACAAGTCGAAGCTAGGCGCATTAGCATACCGCATCGAGGCAACGGAGTCGCTGAACCAAGTGACGTCCTTCTTCCTCCAACAACGAGTTGACTTTCGGAATCGGCAAGAGGTTGGCAGCTGGCTGACTCGCTTCAAAGAACTTGATCTCCGTCTTGTGCAGTAAGCTTGCCGAATGTCTTTGAGTTTTGTTCCATTTGCAATAATGCCACTTGATACTAATTTGACTTTTGTGATCAGCTGGAAGATGTTCCTTCCTCAGAGATGGAAGGACTCTAATATCTCACGCGACGTGTCTTTCGTCAGTATGGATCCAAACTTAACTGTTGCCCATCTCAACCACAACGCTTCGATGATCCTCCTGCATCAACATATTGCATATCCCCCAGTCGACTGGAGCGGGATTGTCAAGCTCCCAAGCTCGTGCAGTGCAGAGACCTGCCAGTTAGCCGCTGTGGAAATTGCGTCAATTGCGAAGAAATTCTTGACGCATACACCAGGTATAGTAACTGGCCAATTTCCATTCTCCGCTTTCATTGCTGCGAGAGTTTTGTTAGGTAAGCACACTGCAATTATTTCAAATGGAGGAGACAGACTGACTCTTCAGTGCACTGGCGATATAATGATGCGAATCTCTCACTCGAATTTTTCAGTATCATCGAAAGCCTCAAGGAAATGTCCAAACGATGGCAAGATTATTTACTAGAAGACAATGAAGCATTAGACCGAGCAGATTTAGATGCGGCTGCGAAGTATGCACTGAAATTGGAAGAGCTCCACGCCAGGTGTATGACCGATAAAAATTACCGTATGGATATCTTCGGCTATTCTGACGAGACTCCCAAATCTACAGGAAGCTCAGGCTCCCCGTCTGCAGTCTCCCGGCACGACGCATCGCCATCGTCTCAATCATCCCATATCCGAACACAAAGTTTGAACCAACACACAGCAGAGACAACAGGGGCCACCCCTAGATCATCTTTCAACCATGGGCGGCCAATGTATCCTATCCAGTCGCAGTCCTCGCCCGCTGGGCAGTTCAACCCACAGTCTGGCAGGCTACCCAGCGTGGATAGGCATAACATGGTATCTCCAAGTAGCGGGATGAGGATGAATCTTACTGAGGGAGGAAACCACACAGGTAGTACCCCCGGTGGCATGAGCAATCCAGGACTCATGAATATGAACTACCCTGGAGAGATGATGGATGACGAGTTGACGGCCATGTCCCACGTCCTCTTAGGCCAGCAGTTCCTTGAGATGGATCGTGTGATTACCCTTGATGGAACGGATTTCGATATTGATATGAGTTCTTGGGGAAATATGCATTGAATTTTCATTTCAGTATACCAGGAAAGAGAAAAGTGGGAGTGTAATATGATTTGGAGAGGAGGACCGGCGTTTAATATGTGTATAGTGTACGATCGGCCTTGCCAAGCGCTATGTGGAGCGGTGAATTATTAGCTTTTGAGGTTGTACATAGCCTATGAAATTTACTTGCGTTTTTGAAGGCAATCTATAACTTATCTTGAAGGACGCCAGTGCCTCGAGGAGAATTTCCCAAACGAAACATATATATTCTTTAAACTATATCAGTAATACATGAAACAGTAACCATGCCATAAAATGAGGGATATGATACGAGTTAACAAGCCCAAACCATTAACACTATCTCAACAAACAGAGCTTTCACCATCTATGTTTCATCTTCGTGAATGCAGTCATAATGCCTGGGTCTAAACCAATCCCATGCGCAACAACTTGTTGCCCAACTCCAAGAAGTAATAATCCGCATACACTAACCCGTGGTCGCCATATCTATGCAGAGCATCGCCATTGTTATTTGCAGTCGCATGCATGAGAATGCTATCCCACTGTCCCTCTAGCGCATTCGGCACGCTGACCTTCCCCTCATCACTTACTTCAAACCTTGCGGTCTCGGACGGCAGGCAGTAATCCAAGGTATCTTTGGTTATGCGCAGAACGGCGTCAAGGTAGGGAGAGTTGTTGTGCAAGATTTGGTGCAGCAGAAGGAGGCCGTTGGCTGCGATCATGCCGGCGGATGTGTCGCGAAGGGGATCAGTGCCTTCCGGTATGGGCGCATCGAAGTCCCAGAGCGGGACATACGGATAGGGAATAGCAGGATTGGAGAGCTGGGAAAGGAAGAAGGTGGATAGTGCAATAGCAGCGTCGAGGAAGGTTGGGTCCTTAGTCCAGATATATGTCTGGGTGAAGCCGAGAATACCCCAAGCTTGGCCCCTGAAATGATGTTAGGATATTTGCGACCTAGAATGATAGTAATTCGAATTAATTATTCAGGAACTTACCTGCTCCATGTCGAGTCGTCTGAATATCCCTGATGGGTCATCTGCTGTTTAATCGCTCCAGTCTTGGGATCGAAATTGACCACATGGAATGTAGAATTATCCTTTCTAACAATAGACCGAAGAACAGCATGAGCATGAGACGTAGCGATATCGATGAACTTCTGATTCGAAGTCCTATGACCCGCATAGAACAGCAAATCGAGATCTGTTGGCAATCAAATCAGTCAGGGCGACCCTTTTTGTATATTAGTGTAGGACTTACTGCACATGCTATCAATGATAACCAAAAAGTTCTCGTCCATATCCACAATATTGTCTCTGTGAGTGACCTTCTTATCCCAACTTCGGATCGCTCCGACAGTCTCATTGTAGCGAGTTGACAAACTACTCGCTCCTGTGATGATCGACTCTAGCGCTCTCGTGTTCCCCGTCAGCTCCCAGTCCATGCGCAACGCCGGTTGCAATATGAACCCAATATCATGGGTGTTTGTTCGCAAGGCCATTGGGTGGAGGGGCTTTGCCCATGCGCGGCAAAGCGCGAGAAGTTGCGCATGGAAATTGGCTTCTGTGGACTTTGGAGACGGTAGGGATTTGGGATATTTTATGAACCGCTCTAATATTGCATACAGACTGCCCGGAAAGAACCCGCATGTCCAGAATATCTCTGGCTTCAGTGTGTATTTTCCGGCGGTTTCGCCGGTTGCAGGAACGTATTCGGGGTAGTTATGTGGAGGATTCTGCCAAGTCTCAGCAAAGAAAGCGTCTAAATAGTTCGAAGATATTTTCCAATCAATACACCATAAAGTACTTATCTCACACTTACTTCTTTCTCTAGCAAACTCGCTGCCACTCTCCATATCTTTGCCGCAGCATTCTCCGTAAATAGCCCAGCCAGTTCTAGATCTATTCTCGGCCCGAGCTTCACCGACAATGGGGTGGTCTCTAAATCCATAGTAGAATCATCAGCAGAAGACGTCGTAGCTCCAGATGGGATATCTCTATCGAAGGTTTCCGTATTGGTATCGCCAGAGGACTGGGAGGAGAGGTCCGTTACCATCATCTTGGCGGTTTTGGGTGTTGTCTACGCAGAGATGCGGCCAGGCCAATGAAATAGGCCTAAATACCAGCCGGAAAAGTCAGCAGATTTAAGCCGCCCACTCTTCTGCGGCGAAGCTTTTTCGGTGGTACATTTAAATATACTTCATAGGCAATTGGCTGTATATGATATTTGCAGATAAAGCACACATTCGGGTTAGCTTCGGCCATTTTGAGGTCATACTTGAGTAGTGGGGTTGAGATGCGCCGACGGGCCGTAAGATGCCCCATAAGCCCGATATCACCTTAATTTCTCAAATGTTGATCCTGCGGGGTAGATATAAACGGGGAGGCAAAGCCAAGGAAATAATTCTTCCGTGTATTTGAGAGATACTCGAATTTTGCCGCCCAGGTTATAACGTGGTAAGCATTATAGGAGAGATCGTGGGGAGGAGAAGCGAAGGACTGGAACATGAAAACTTATGTGCTTGAGAAAACTGAGAAACCTGGTACATATAGCTATTTTTCAGTTAACAGACATGGGGAGTTATTTCAATAAGGCCCAAAATTTTGCTCAGGCCTTCAGAATCAAGGACGTATATTGAACGCTAGCTGGCTGCAGGAAATCCAACAACATCAATAAAAATTGCTGAAGGGACTCAAAAGACGGCGGCACTGGATAGTCGTAAATCTGCGTACCCAAAACTCCAAGCCTCAAGCCTAAAATGCCCTTCATACAATGCAGCAAGTCATCTATTCAGTCTCTCGAATTTCCACCGTATCCGCATTATTCTTCTCGTTCTCAATATGCTGGAGCTTCTCATCGCTTCCATGGCCCTCAAATACCTCGGCAACTTCTTCCAAAGAAAGACCCTTGGTCTCAGGGAAGAAGAAAAAGGCAACTAGGAAGTGGCTGACTAGTAGGCAGCACCAGACTATATAGTACTTGTACTTGATGGCAACTAAGCCAATCGGGTTGACGAATCCATTGAACAAGTTGGAGCCGGCGTCTGTGGCTTGCAACAACACGAAGGCCTTAGCTCGGAGGTCATAAGGTGCAATTTCGGATATATAGGAGTCTACTACAGGAGCTGGCATCTTGTAGAATATGTTGAATATGTAGATCAGGACGACACAGGCCGTGCCCATCGAATGATTTCGGAAACCATGGTTTTGGTTGATGCCAGTTAACACAGTGAAGATGAAGAGCGAGACGAACATTCCTGCAAAGCCGACGAGGAAGAGAGGGCGACGACCGACGCGCTCCATGGACAGGGAGAAGATGATTGCAAAAAGGAATCCAGCAATTGTGATTCCTCCATTGATAAGTAGCTGGGTCTTAGGTTTTGTGATTCCGACCGAGTTCAAGACAAGGGACAGGTAGTATGAGATGAGCGCATTTCCACACCACTGGATCATGAAGCCAAGTGAAACAATAATGCAAAGTCTGTATCTGCTCGCAGGCGTTCGTATCCATTCATACCAGGAACTAAGCGTATTGGCCTTTTCCGTTTCGATAGCGTTGTCGATTTCTGCCATCTCGAATTTCAAGAACTCCGAGTTCGAGTCACCTTCTGCGTGGTATTTAGTCAAGATGGCTAAGGCTTCTTCTCGTCGATCATTGAACACGAGCCATCGAGGCGATTCTGGAATAAAAAGGACCATGGTCAATTGGAAGATTGAGGAGACGCCCTGGAGTGCACTAGGCAATCTCCAGCTCCATGAAGATCCGACTATGAAGGCAGTTCCGTACGTGATCCAGGCGGCCATAATCGTACCGAGGGACTGTCCACAGTTTAGAAATCCGGTGATGATAGCTCGCTGAGGCGGATAAGCCAGCTCAGCAATGAGGACTGGGCAGGCGGCTTGCTGGATCATGTTGCCGAAGCCAATGAACACACGACCGACAACGAACATTGGATAACTCTGTGCAGCCGTCTGCAGGATGATCCCAACTATCAAGATACAGTGCCCGAGAATGATAGGTTTGCGTCGACCGAATTTCGTAAGCAGAGGAGCTGTCGCAAGGAGAGCCCCGACCTGGCCAATACGGGTACCGTTGTTGATGAGACCGAGCCTGACACCCGTGGGTTTGCCGAAAAATGACTTCCACGCGGTGATGATTTGCAGACCGTTCAGCATCGACCCGTCGTAGCCATTCGTGACATTGGCGGCGATGGCACCCAAAAGAAGGAAGTTGAGAGTTCGCAGAGCCGGATAATGCCACCAGAACTTCTCCCTCTTGGGGATGACATCCCGGAGCATGATGCCATGGAGTCCATCGACACGGGCGTTGCCCGTACGCATCTTGTCGACATTCAACAAGTTGTTCATCTTGAAACTGGCTGTTGTCTTGTCGCAAGAAGATGTCGACTCAAGCCAGGCGGGGTCCAGGCAGGTTAAGAAGGCCGAAGCTGGCCCATGTAAGGCCAAGGTAAGGTAGCTACTAGCTGTCTGCAGCTTGAGAGCAGCACGGTTCGTTGTCCTGCGCTGGGACTCGGCCCTTCAAAGACAGTACGGCGCCGCCAGTGGTATTTCCCCGTGGGGTTGGGATCGGGTAACGTCTGTGCATTTCTGGTTTGCCGTCGGTCGCCGGGTGTCTCGTACTTCAAAACTGGCGGCACATTGTCCAAGGGCAGCTCTTCCCCAATTCGGATTGATCGTCGACAAAGCACCCGCTTAACTACGAGCTAGCATGCCACTAAGAAATTATGCTAAACCTGAAATAGAATAATAGCTCTTTGAGCCTATCGGGTGCCGGATTAAGTCTGACGGAAATGCGGGCTAAGTTCACCCCGATGATTAGTCACGTGATATTACCTCCTAGCCTTCCTCTCGTGACTTGGACTACCTGATACTAATGCCATCCCATTCTCTCTGCCAGAGCAGTTCTCTGGCTCGGATCCCTGATTATCCTCGGGAATGAGTGCATTTCTGAGAAGCCACTAGCTAAGAGCCTCCATATCGCAGTCTTGGCTCAAATTTCAAAGCTGCCAAGACGCATAATATTCTTCCACCTCTGTCTGTCGAAGGCTTCTTCCTTTCCTACGCATCAGATCGTTACCCTCCTAGCTGCCTGCATGATTTCAATTTACAGTTCTTTGCAAACTTCCTTCAATCAGATCCCAATACCATCTTCCATTCATCCGCAATGATAGACTCAAGCGTGATCTCCCAGGCTCGCTTCAGCCCATTAGCAGGGAACGAGTTTAAGACGCGTGACGACGTGGTGGCAGCCGTCCAGAGCCTCTTCAACCCTCTCCTCCCCTGTTTCTCAGAAGGGAAAGCACGTGTCCAGATAGACGCCTCTGGATTTACCCATGACAGAGCCGCATCTGACTTTGAAGGCTTCGCGCGGCCGTTATTCGGTATCGCCCCCATGGTTGCTGGTGGAGGAACTTTCGAACATTGGGACCTATACCGTGAGGGATTGAAGAATGGAACCGACCCCTCACATCGAGAGTACTGGGGAACGGTAACCGGCGCGGATCAGAGGCAAGTCGAGATGGCAGCCCTAGGTTACGCTCTCCTTCTCGTTCCGGAGCACATCTGGGATCCACTCGACGAGAATACAAAGAAGAATGTGGCAACTTACCTCCTCCACTCACGCAACTCCCGTCATGGCAGGAACAATCACATGTTTTTCCGCGTGGTTGTCGATCTCGGGCTCGAGAAAGTGGGTGTCCCAGTGGACCGCGCCGGGTCGGAGGAATACCTCCAATACCTCGAGGACCTGCATATCGCGGACGGCTGGTACCGCGATGGCGGTGGCAAGGGTGATGATAGGCGCATTGATTACTACAACCCCTTTGCCATGCACTACTATGGCCTCCTCTGCGCCGTGTACCGCCTGCAGGATCCCACCGACCGCGAAAGGGCAGGACGTTTCCGCGAGCGTGCAAGGCAATTCGCGCAGCACTTCCAGCACTGGTTCGCAGATACAGGCGCCAACGTTCCCTACGGCCGCTCTCTCATCTACCGCACTGCCGTCGCCGCATTTTGGGGCTCTCTTGCGGTCGCAAACGAAGAAGCCCTGCCCTGGGGCGTCATCAAGGGCCTCTACCTTCGCAACCTCCGCTGGTGGGCGACCCAACCCATCTCCCGCTCCGGCGATGGCCTTCTCACTGTTGGCTATGCCTACCCCAATGTCTTCATGTCTGAACGCTACAACTCCGCCGGCTCACCCTGGTGGGCCATGAAAGCCTTCTCCCCTCTCTCCCTCCCGGAAAGCCACCCCTTCTGGTCCTCTCCTGAACTCCCCCTCCCCCCACGCCCCGCCACAGCAGCCTTCCCCATCCCAGGGATGGTCTTCTCGCATCAGCCGAACCACACCGTGCTCTTCATCGCCGGTCCCGAGACCGGACAAGCCATGCGTCATGTGCCTGAGAAATACAAGAAATTCGCATACTCCACTCGCTACGGCTTCAGCGTCGAGAACGAAAGCCTCGGGTTCGAAGTCGGGACTTTCGACAGCGCCCTAGCGTTGTCCGATGACGGGAAACACTTCCGCGTACGCGAACACTGCGACGACGCCTACCTCGCCGACGACGCCTTGTATTCCCTGTGGCACCCATGGCGCGACGTGAAAGTCGAAACCTGGGTCCTTCCGCGTGGCCCATGGCACATTCGTGTGCACCGGATCACATCTCCAAGAGAGTTATCCACGATCGAAGGGGGCTTTGCAGCGCCTCGCTCGGATTTCAGTGCCGATGAGACGGGGATCGAAGGCAGCGCGGCGTGGGTGATGAGTAAATTTGGGGATTTCAGCGGGATGATAGATTTCTCAGAGGGAAAGCGGACGGCGAGGGTGCACATGCCGCATGGAAACACGAGTATCATGTTCCCGCGCACGCTGGTGCCGCAATTGCGAGGCGATGTTAAGGCGGGCAAGGCGACGGTGTTTGGGTGTGCTGTTTTGGCTGGGCCGGATGGTGTCCAGCTGAAAGAGAGTGCGTGGGATAGGCCACCGACTGTGCCAAGAGTGGAAGACTTAGAGACGTTATTCAAGACCAAGGGAGTACAGGTCGAAGTTGTGAAGCATTATGAAGGTCGTCCTGAGTAGAATATCCGAATTTTACAATCTTAGTTCAATCAGATAGAAATCTCGAAGAGGTCTTTAATCGCGAATTCTGCTGGGGCAATTATATACTATCTTTATTGAATAAATGACGTCCCTTCTTCTCATTCTTCCTTTCCCAAAAGAGTACTCAGCCTCATCGGATAGCATGCCCCCTAGAGGACTTGGTGTTTGAACTCTCTAGCCTTGGTATGGAATTCAGTTGCCTGGGTCGCAAACAGATAGCTCCTTTGCTCTCAAGCACATAATTTTATAATTCACATACAGCGTAAAGCCATCATTCAGAAAGCCTTCTTACCATCAACAATTAATTGATCACTACATTATTATACTTCCAATCCTACAGCTTGAAACCCAGCGCCAGGAACTTATCTGAATACCTGTCTCCCACAAACACCACTCAATATCCCCAATCCTATCTATAAACAAAGGAAATGAAGTTCTATAATTCCCGTCTAATCAATCACCAACCCTTTTTCTTCGCCCCATTCCTGAAGTAGATATCCTCTTCAATCTCCCACACATAAGCAACTCTCCAGTCCAATCTCTATTCACGCTCCTCCTTCCCATCTTCCGCAACAGGCAGGACGTTCTCCGTTTTAACCTGCGGCGCCTGGGATTTGGCATCCGTAGTCTTTTTCTCGGCACTTGCATCTTTCTGGAAGAACTTCAAGATCCATCCGAACTTCTCGCCCATGCTTCTCCCACTCGACTTCCTTACTCTGATGAGATAGTATAGCAGGACCGCCATGAAGATGTTGAAGACGATAAACGCGAACACGATGCCGTAGTTCCGCCATCGCGTGGAATACGAGATCTCCGACCCGGCTAGGAACTGATCAGCAGTCGAGATGCTGCAGTACTGGCAGTCAGCAGTGGCGTTGGGGTTGTAGATTGCGCCACCCGCGACCTGAGCGAAGGGACCGAGGTATTCGCCGCAGGTAGCGCCAGCGGGGGGCTGCATAACGGCGAGTTCGTTGGTGGCGCAGTGGACTTCGCGACCTGACAGACCAGTAGAGGCGAGGGCAGATACAAGGTCTGGGATTCATTAGTATCAAGAAGCGAGATCAGGAAGAGAGAAGACTTACAAGTCAAAGGCGAGACCCTATACATGAAAATCCAGAATCCAGGCAGAGCGTTCGGAGGCTGGAAGACACCATTAAATGTCAAGGTGAGCGAGAACATCAGCGTAGCAATATTACCCGCAGTCTCAGCATCCGGTAGAGCAGCAATCAGCATATGGGCAAAGCTGCTAGCGAAAACAAAGAACTGCACCAAAAGCAGAAGAATCAGACCTTGGCGTTCAGAAGCCGGGATGCCGCCTTTGGTATAAATAGGATAGAAGTACGATGCAAAGACCATAACACCGAGAAGGATCTGCCATGGGATTTCGACGAAGATGTTGGCGATCAGGAAGGCTCTCCAGCTGTACGCCTTTGACGGTCTCTCGCGGACCTCATAGAGGTCACGCTGAAGGATGAAGCGGGGCATGATCTGCTGGACGAGAGTAGTGAAGATGGTCGTGATCATGAAGATTGAGAAGATGATATCCTGGAGACCCTGCTGACTGGAGTCGGCGTGAAAGAATGAGAAGCCAATGAACAGAGCTGATGCCACACCAAGGAGAAGCTTGCTGTAGACGTACCCCGGGGTTCGCCAGTATTGCTGGAAGACTCGGAGAGTTACTTCATAAAGCTGATAAATGAAAGGCATAGCGAACTCGCTGTGTGATCCCTCCGTCTCCTCTTTCGGTCTGCTGCCCATATCCTGCTTGATCCGTTCGAGTTCTGTCTGAACCTCCTTGGTCTGCGGGCTGTTCTTCCAAATTTCGTGCCAATCCTGGGTAGACTTCCCGGAAGGACCCGCGCCGACCATCGTCAACATGTACTATCATCTGTTAGCAATAATTTAGAAGAGGAACAAGTAAGTACTCACTTCAGCAGGGTTATCATTCTCTCCACACTTCTCAGCACCATTAGACTCAAAGTAATCCAGGAGCGTCCTAGAGTTCTTGCCGATATCACCGAAGTACACAGTCTTTCCTCCTTTCGCCAAAAAGAGCAACCTATCGAATTCCTGGAACAAAATGGCACTCGGCTGATGGATTGTAGCTAGGACGGCTTGCCCATTGTCCGCGAGCTTTCTCAAGAAAGCTACAATAGCCCAAGAGGATTGAGAATCAAGACCGGAGGTAGGCTCGTCCAGGAACAGAAGGAGAGCTGGCTTCGCAGCGAGCTCAACACCAATCGTGAGTAACTTGCGCTGCTCGACATTTAAACCCTCGCCTGGAACACCGACGACGGCCTCGGCAAAGTCTTGCATGTTCAGCATCTTAATGACGTCCTCCACGAACTCATACTTCTCCTTTCGGGGCACGGATTTTGGCTGGCGGAGCATGGCGGAGAACCGAAGCGCCTCACGAACGGTAGTTGTCTCCAGATGAAGATCTTGTTGTTGGACGTAGCCGGTCTTGCGCTGGAATGATTCATCAAGGGGTCGACCGGACACTAACATATCACCAGTAACCACGCCCATAGAGACACGTTGAGCTAAAACATCCAGAAGAGTGGTCTTGCCTGCACCGGACACACCCATGAGTGCGGTAAGCGTGCCCGGCTTGACCCATCCGGAAACATTATCGAGCAGTCTGCGAGGCTCTCCTTTGATCTTGATGTCATAGCAAACGTCTTTCCATGTGAAGACATCGGTTTGCGGTGCCAGGGCCTGAACCTGTTCATCCTGTTCCTTCGCCATCTGACCATCGACGATGCCGACGCTTGCTTGGACAGGAGCCTCCTCGTCGTTCTTGGCGGCCTTCTCAGCAGCCAGGAGCTGCTTTGGTACGTGTCCTCTGCGGAAGACCAGGACTTCGGCGGAGCTGCCAGACGCGGAATTGAATTCGGTGGCGAAGAGATAGACAAAGAGGAAGAATATCATGAAGGCGAACATGAAGCCGAGATTGCGCCAGATGTGGGCGTAAGAGTACTGGAACGCGCTCTCCAAGTAGGCGTCACCAGAGACCGTCGTCTGACCCGGAACAGCACCAGCAACAGCGCAGACGAAGTCTTGGCCAGCCTGTGCGTATCCAGGACCAGATGGAACCAATATAGAGCAGTCAAATCGTTGTCCATGCAGCTCATTGACGAACAGACCTTCAAAGGCATAAGCGACGGGATTTATCCAGGAGATCCATTTGAACCAGGGATGCATCAATGGACGTGGAATGACAAATCCAGTGTAGATGACGATGGCCAGAGTTGTGACACCAGCGATAGCCATAGCTTGAGATACTGTCTTCGTGGAAGCTGCAATACTTCGATAAATTTGACTCATCTAATAAACCGTCAGTATTGAAGGCGGAAATGCTCATAGAGGACGTACTGTCAGAATAGCCACGAAGTTAAACATAAAAAAAATAAAGAACTGAGAAGGTTCTCGTCTCAAGCCAGCCAGGAAGTATATGATGACGTTAAAGCAGACAGCAATGCAGAATTTGACAGGGATATCTGCCACGATTCCAGCCAGTGCTTCTGTGAACGGATGGTAGAAGGCGTATGAGGCTTGTTTTTCGACAATGGGCCGTTGGGAGTAGAGATTATTAATTTCGGAGATGGCAATGAGGGCGTTAAGGAGAACGGCAAAAAAGAGGACACCTCCCTTCTGGAAGAAACTGGCCGTGTTCGATGGCGTTCCGTAGAAGACAGATCCGATGATCAACGCCATGGCGATTTGTCCGACGATTGTGGTAACCGTGGACGTCTTGTCGTTCCAGAGTCGTTGGTACGCCCTTTTCGTGCAGTATTTAACCTGCATCGGAATGCTCACCGTATAGGGCGATTCAGGTCGTACGTGCTTCGCCTGCATCTCTTTCCGGCTGTCCTTGAACTGTTGAAGAGTCTTGCCTCCAATAGGAAATTCTTCTTCATGCTCCTCAGTCTCTTGCTTCATGGCTTTGTAGTAGGGCGACTCCTTCCAGTACTTTTCGAATTCCTCAGGAGTTCGTGGGACTTTATCCTCGAACCCTGGTCTGACTCTCCGCTCTGATGGATTTGTAACGGACGTCAGGAAGTCACCAGTGGTTTGTCTGGGAGGACATTCCCAGCCCATTTCCACAAAATACTCCTTGGCCTCGTCACAAGGACCGAAGTAAACTTGTCTGCCTTCGTACAGGACAATAGCCTTGTCGAACAGGTCATAGATGGCTTGCGAGGCCTGGTAGATAGCGACAAGGTGTACTGTACCTGCCAAGTTCGAAGACATCCTGAGAGACTTGGTGAACTCCAAAGCCGTGGCAGCATCGAGACCTCTTGTGGAATTATCCCAAGCTGCAATTGGAGAGCCCGCAAGGGCCATCTCAGCGATCGAGACACGTTTTCTCTCTCCTCCAGAGACGCCGCGTACGAAGTCGTTTCCGACCTTGGTGTTGTATGTGTGTGAAAGACCGAATACTGTCATGATGACAGCTGCGAAGTGCTTCGCCCACTGCTCTCGGCTGACGCCTTCTATGAGACGTTGTCGAGGAGTGCGGACGCGCGCAGCGAATTCGAGAGTCTCACCCACAGTCAAATGAGGGAAATGTTTATCTACTTCTTGGTTGTAGACAACCTCGCCCTTGAACTGTTTGAGCATCTGCTTCTGAGTGATACCTACTATCGTAAGCTGCCACTCTCTAGAGAAGCGAGGAAGAGGAATAGGGACATGAAAAGAAAACAAAAAAAGACAATACTCACCACTGTAAGTAATCTCCGACTGAGGCTTCAGATCCAGCCCACGGAGCTCGCCCATCAGCGTCTTGAGAAGCGTCGAGCAGCCACTTCCTGGCCGCCCCAGAACAACAAGCATCTCTCCCGACTTCAGCACGCCATCAAACTCATTCAGAATGGTCTTCTCTGCCCCATGTCCAAAGAATTCATTCAATCGCAGAGGCGCCATGAGCATCGACCCCACATTCTTCTGGAGATTAATGGCGGACCCGGTCCCACACACCTTGAGGTTCTTCCAGACGATGCCGGCGCGCCGCTGGATGACATTGTTCTGCTCCGCCAGTCTCATTAACCTACACAGTATTCCAATCAGCTCGTGTCATTAATATCACACTCCTTCATTCCCCTCTCCGCAGCATTAAATCGAGAGGAAAAGAAATGGAAGTCACAACATACATCCTCGTCCACTTATACGGATCGAACTCAGGACTCGCCGGATCCAACACTGGATCTCCGATATTCACATTATACAGCGTATCCCTCCTCTCCAATCCCGACGCCCTCGTCGAGGTCCTGGTCATTGACCCTCCGGCACTCGCGAAGGTCGACGCGATGCGATGCAGCTCCGCTCTGTCCCCAGCGGCGATGGGCTGGAATTCCCTCTCGCGCATGGACCTGCTCGTCGACGTGCGCGTGAGGTGCGGCGAGGGATCCTCTTCGATATCATCCTTGGATATCTCAGAGGAAGGCGCTCCTTCCACGCGGTCGTCGACGGACTCAGCGGGGCCTGCGCGAATGGGGAGATACTCTGGCTCGTCGGACGCCATGATGGGTGATATTATTATGCTCCTCTTGCACAGATGGTGGCGATTTGCACTCGAGGGGTTTAATGTTACTACCTTGGGGTAGCTATCTGGATGGGAATCCTATGCTCTGGGCAAGGTGACCTGAATAGACTTCCCCAGCAGCACGAAAGGCGAATCTGGGCGCGCGCGCAAGACAACACGCCGTGATCCTCGACCAATTCAATTGAGAGATGTTCCCAATGAATGAATCGCCCAAGGGGAAAATTCAAAACCGAAACAATTAAAATAAATAAAAAACAACCATTACGTAGGTGTGCATTGGAGCGGGCGGGGCGAGTCTCTCTTTTGTACTCAGTCACGTTCCCTCGAGCCCAGACAGAGTACGTGCTTACCTTGTGCGTCGATCCAGCCCAGACGCACAACTCCACAGGCATCAACCTGACCCCTGCCATGTACAGCTGCACCGATCAGCGCGACCTATCCACAAATCCGGTTTGCGAGAACCCGAGAGCCCAGGAGGTTCGCGGCGGTAGGGGATAAGCCGTAACACCATTCACGCCTTTTGTTCGGTACTTTTGGGTGATAGCATTCCATTCCGCTTTGGGGGCTAGCGTGCGCCCCGCCGTGTGCGCCATGGGAGGTTCATATTTACGGCCTGGGACAAAGAGTTCCTCCGCTCGAAGGTTCCGTGCTCCGTGGCCACCAGGGGAAGTGGAGATTTGCCTGCTGCGCCGTCTGTGATTTGTACACGGTATCATAGATGCGATCTGTGCCGAAGAGTTTCTAGCGCTCGCACTGCCCTACCCTCCACTTATACCCAGCTCAATGGCGTCAGACATGCAAGAAGGACAGCGCGCGGAAGGAATTTCACGGTGGCGAGCGGGGCGGGAGCACGGAGGAAACCGAACATCCGTCCTTCAACCCAAGACCTCTCTCTTTGTACGCGGCTCATCTACATCCGAAGGCTGCGCATAAGTAGGTAGCTGAGCAAGCAGGACCTCAAATCCAGCGTCTTCCATTCTCTTTCCTTCCCTTCTCTTCCCAGCCTGATTAGCATGCATAGGGCATGGACATGGGACCTGGGACCTGGGTTGCCATGACGTGTGGTATTGGCCCATATCTCTCTCTACTGTGCACGGAAGTATCGGATTCTAGACCCCCCTCCAGTTCCTTGACGGCGTGGCTTAACTTTTACAATTCCCTCTCCGCAGCGGTCCTATGTTTACCTCGCAGTCTAACGCACGCCGGTGACTACACAGCTTGCATGTTATTCCGCGGCGTTGGGCTGCTTACGCCTAGCGTCCCTTGATGATTCAGCGCGTTTCATGCCACAGGCTTGCAGGTACTGTAGGATGAAGTAATTGCCAAGGGACGGGTGAGGGACCCCTTTATTTATGTTTACAGGGAGAAGAGGCAGGGGGAAAGAGAAAATAGGCTGAGAATGGTGATTTCGTGACATGTGACTGTAATTTGACGATTTTATTCTGCTAATCGGTGCTTTCGCTACCCATTCTCGAATTCAATAGACGCGGAATGGAAAGAAAAAAAAAATTTAATAATTCTGCGGGGAAATAAATCCTCGCTGTAATGAAGATCATACTTGGTCAGAGAGTATTTCATTCCCCTTTTGTACAAAATCCCCGAGAATGGAAATTACGCTTTCGCTGGTGTTCTAGACTACAGTAATCTTCTCATCTTCTCATCTTCTCATCTTCTCATCTCTCTCATCTCGGTAATGGAAAAAACTTCCCATTCCGCCCCCCAATCCTCCATCTCCTCTCATCCTGATATCGAATCGCTTCTCCCAAAACATGCAACAAAGTAAAAAAACGCAATGCCAAATCGATTCCTGAGATGATGATGCTGGATTTTCCCACTTTCTCTGCTGTACGCGGCTGGGTATTCGAAAATATCTTGTTCACACATCCTTGCTTCTCATCACAAAAACAATCACCCCCGTATCCTCTGCTCTTCTCCTATCCCCTCTCCCTTATCAAGACATGCACGCCTTTACCGTGCGAAAACCTTCACTACCCCATCTCCACCTGCACTCACCACCCAGCGGCCATCATGGCTCCATGCCACGGAGCACACGCCTTCGCCGCGCATCAGCCGATGACTTGTGATCTCCTGCGTACACGCGCGCTTCTCTAGACTCCAGAACCTCAGGCTGGCGTCATGGCCTGCCGAGACGAGTTCTCTTCCATCAGGTGACAAAGACAGCGAGGAGATTGCGGCTGGGTGCGCGAGCATGTTGTACGTGCATTGGCCTATTTCATCACATGTGATTAGCATTTCATCTCTCGCAAATTAAAGAAGGGGTTAAGTTAAGATGAAAGGGAAAGTGAGACGTACCGCTATTAGCGTCGTAGAAGCGAATATACCGATCCTCGTGCCCGCTGATGATAATGCCCTCGACACCGCCACTCGATCCAGTAGCTCCCCCCACGACGCCCTCGTCCTCTGACAGGCCGCGCCCGGAATCGAAGCTCAGGGATCCATCCAGGCCGGTTGTGGTCGCCACGATGGCGTTGACGGCGCTGGAGTTGGTGCCGTCGTAGGTCTCTAGACTGGCCATGGCTGCTACCTCTTCCCCACTCCTCGTATCATACACGATCACCGCGGCATCAGAGTATGCCACAACAAAACAATCCCCAGAGGCCGACAGCGGCGTGATGCAAGTTGGTGAAGCAGTACTATTAGTGCGCGAGATCGAGTGGATAAGAGAGTGGTGGAAGGGTGTATTCGAGGCCACTGTAGGCTGTGGTGACGTAGGGAATCCGGAGCCAGACGACATCGAGTTTCCTCGGACCCTGCCCCCTCGTCGACCAACGCTGCCTGCCTGCGGCGACATCAACTGCGGTGGAGCACTGACAGACCAGACCTTCACGGCCCCATCTGCTGCACCACTAGCAAGAATAATGCGATCAGGTCCGCCGAAGGAGTTGTTCGGCCCAAACACAGCGCCAGTCGTCCCGGGGAGCACGCACACTGTCCAGACCGCATCGGTGTGCCCATCCAGAGTGGCCTTCGGGTCGACCCGGCCGCGCTCCCACACCCGCACAGTGCCGTCTTGGCCTCCTGAGAAGAGCCATCCATCACCATGCGCTCGACCTCCACTAGAGAAATTCTGCGACGGCGACCATGAGGTGAGGCACATGACCGCGCCCGTGTGCCCGCGATGCGTGAAGTAGCTCGAGATATCGAGGTCGTTCGTGCTGGAGTGCATGCCTCCTTGATTCTCGTACCGCGCTGGGATGATCCATCTCTTGACTGTCCCGTCATCACCTGCTGTACATATCTCCGGCTCGCCCGGGGTCCCTCCGCCGCTGAAGATCACCGACCGCACGGCATCCAGGTGGCCTCTGAGACCGAACCGGACCTTGAATGCCCCCTCTACCTTCTGGTGCGGGTTAAGCGACAGATCATGCTCCCCGCTCTTGCGCCGGGACATAGAGCCCTTTCTCCTGTGCGATCCCGCAAGGCCGCCTCGGCCCGGCGACTTCGGAGAGTCTTGGGCGATCGGGAAGAGGTCGGTATCAGCTCTCTGGGGACTGGGCTTATCGGAATCCGGGAAGTGCGCTGCTTCATTGAAGTCCCATCCGCCTGCCTTGTCCCAGCTATCTGCCTCTTGGGCATCTACCTCAGTCTCTTCCGTCTTGATAGGGCGCCCATATGTATCATAGCCATGGTTCACCTTTGTACCATCCTCCTCTGTGGGCGACGCAGAAGTCACTTGGAATGATGCAGGCCAATCTTGCTGAGACGTTTGAGGTTGGGGCTGCTGATCTCCAGCAGCCCTCGGCGCATCAGGATTGCGGATTGCCAGGCTGGCCGTCGATGGAACCGGTGGGGGGTAGTGGTTCGGGGATGGGGACGGCCTCGATAAATTAGTCTCGCGCATATTACTCTTTGGTCTTGGCTGTTGGTACGCCTCCTCTGTGATCTGCTGTCCCTCAAACGCTGGAGGCTGAAGCATTTCTTCGAATGCCAGTGGCTCCCTTGGTGGCAACGGGTTTGATGGCGACACCATGAGATATGTGAGTTCTCCTTGTGTCTTGTCCATAAACTCCTTCAAGTTGCCTCGATCAGGGTCCTGCTCCACCTTTTCCACCTCCATCTCCGGGCCGACCTCGAGGAATGACTTCTGTGCCTTCTCCGGAACTGTTATCTCAACTATTAGTATGGAATCAATGATCAATCCATATGCGCAACTCACGTTTCGGCCTAGGTGACTTCTCCTCGACAGGTGGCACTGGCTGCAGTCCTGTTTTGAGAGCCTTTACTTGTGCGTCCCTCTCCTTCAGAGCCTTCTCCAGCATATTAATGTACTTCTTTAAACTCTTGTTCGAGCTGTCTGATTTCCTCGTGCTGCCTTCCAGTCTCGCTATCCTGCCTTTCATCTCTTGTCTCTCGATCTCCCAGCCATTACGGTCTCGCTCGTGCCGGTGCCATTCGCTCTGTAGGAAGCGCATCACACCTGGGAAATTATCAACCTCAAATCACAGTATTCGATTACCCCCTCCATACAGACATACCTTGCAGTGTATATTCGGTTCCCTGGGGCTGGTTCGTCGGCTGCTGAACCTCTCCACCGCCGCCTCCATTGCCACCCCCACCCATGCCAGACAAAGACTGCCAGGCCATTCTGACCTCGCGGGCCTTTATAAGACAGCCAGCTCCTCTCCCAGGATGCGAAGCTCGATGGGCATCTGTTGGAATCGGCGCGGAGCAAGAGATTTCAGGGGCTAGTTGGTGAGGAGGCGCGTGCTCAATCGCTCATGTCCTAGGGGGTCCGGGGAAGTGGCCGAAGCTGAGCAGGAGGACGGTGCTGCAGCTGGAGCAATTCGTGCTTCTGCTCTCGGTCTCTGGAGAGCCAGATGTCGCGTGGGCTGGAACGTGTAGAGATTCGTCAGGTGCTGTTCTCCTTCTCAAGCTCCGCCTGCACTAGCGATGATCTGTACTACGACTATCAGGCACCAAGGCATCAGCTACCAACCGCACTTATTTTTAGGCGCGAGCCGCGCAGCTCTTCAATAATGATAGCAAGCCCAAAGTGATCACTAGCTCATTCATCAATGCACGCTAGATGGCTCTTCAACTTTAGTAGAGATATGATACTAAAAGTAAATAAGCTGCTTCATATCTTACTTGCGCTCGGATTTCAGTATGGAGCCTGTAACGGGGGTGATCCATTTCAACAGAATAGGCTGTCAGTCTATGCAGATGTCACAGTTAATTGAATGACTGGCGAATAGCCTGACTCCAAATGCGATTTTAGGACTAAGTAATATGGAATACAGCGACAGACTTCCAAGGCTGCTAGCTCTTCCACAGCTGCGTAATCGTCTTTGGTATGTGTCCAGGGACAACTGGGCACCCGGCTTCCTGCAATGTGCTTTGTATGAGATTTTGGTCGGAGGAGATCCCACAATTTTTAAGTGTAGGGGAAGCAGAGGACGTATATGAGTACCGTGTTATAAAACCTCAACATGTTCACCACGGGATCTCAGAACCCGTGAGAAATAGAAGCATAGCAAGTCCCGAAGACTCTTATTGCTGAGGCCTGATAAAGGCTACTGGAGTTTCTAAGTAGAAATTCCTTTATCACTTCCACATAGCTTTCTCAAGCACAGAGTTGAGCTAATAAAGTCAGTGTCTTACGCTCTATTTTATCTCATTGGTGTACATCCTTCTCAGGGTCAAATCCCCAATTCGCCAATGAGCTATCACGCATTGTCATTAAGACCGTATTGTTTGCTAAGACGTTAAATAGATCCAGCTCCTGCTTCCCTTCTCCTGAGCAGCTTGACCTTAAGGCTATCTTCCATTCTGGTCTTGCTATAATCGATGTAGACAACAGGGGATTTTGGGGAGTAGTATGAGACGGGTCACAGAGCCCAATTTGTCACTCCGGCCCAATCATATGCTTCAAATAGTGCTGGGGGGCACTGGCACGAAGCACTCCAACAGGGCCAAAGTGACAACTGAAATAATGACATCATTACTGGTATGGCATTTCGAATCTAATAGTGCCAGATTAAGTTGCTTTAGGACCAGTGTATACATGGCAACCCCTTGATCGGTAAAATGCGCTTGGCTGTGCTGCGTACCCAAGTAAATAATCACAAAGCCCAGAGCAACTTGATGGGAGATTTATCCTTTCCCAGTGATTGTGCCAGCTATCAGAATGTCACTAAGTTGCATGTCCTGTAAAGCTATATGAACAACACCACGGCGGATATGCTTCCGGGTACAGCAGATATAAATCTCAAAGTCAATACCATTTAGAGGAGCAGAGAGATATAATTGATGATCGGCCAAGTTTGCATGTCCAACATCATCTCTCATCGACATAGCTATCCGTTTGACAATCAGTCTAAATTTCAGAATCTTGTCTTCAACGAAGCTGAAGTCATTGGGCCCTGCGCACTTGAAGCCACATTCTAGCAGCACCTACTGATGGGACGGCTTTCGTCTTAAGGAGACTTAGTCTGGACTTTTGTGTTCTCTTGGGGCACAACATCTTACCGCATTGGACTCACCTTCTACGACAAGTCGAACAACAAGTTTATCTCCCTGCATCGTTTACTATATTTCGTATAGGTTTCCGGATCCATGCTCGCCAAAGCGGACAACAATATATTCTTCAACTAAAATCTCACCGGCGGTACCATGATGTCTATGGGCAGTAGAGCTCCCCGGTGATGAGTCTGCTCTGTGCCGCCGAGCCTATCAAGTGCCTGAGCTGTGAGGCGCACACCTTCGCGGAAGATCAGTTTAGAAATGCGAAAACGAATTTAGAGCCAAATTTCGCTCCTCCAACAGTGGCATGAGCGAGGCCCGGCCATCTGGGTCCCCTCGTCCGTTGTCGTCATCAACAAGGAAATCACCAAGTCAGACCCTCCCTTCCCACACGGTAAGAGAAGGCGTTGAGGATCGAACTGTAGCTGTATGGCATCCTCTTCGGCCTCTTCTGACACCATATCGATGTCAAGAACGCCTTCACTATTCGCTCCAGAGGGAAAGTAATCAAGACATGGATGGAGAGCAAGTTGCATAAGGCTTACACTTTCAAGGAGGCGGGCTGCAAGTTCGCCGATCTGCCAGGCGAGACCTATTGGATGTCGTACCGACATATGTTGGAGCAGTTCGTCGGCATTCGGCCCACCAAGTAGTGAGAGAATTCGATTTACAATGCAAAGATATACGTTGCTTGATATGTATAATTTCAGAGAGCAGAAGTCTCGGACTGGGGCCAATTGTAAGGGTAGATACGGAAAAGTGGAGTTGCATTGCTGATAGTACTGCACTTGATACCTCTGCAACATTCCTATGAATAGGTTTACTTTTATGTGGCTACTTTTGGGTAATAATCGGGTTGCCTGTATACAGAGGTTATATTTCTGCGGCATTAATAGATCGTTCTAAGAATCACGAGAATCAACAGATTCAGATAGGCACGTATTTAAGTATTCCTCTAGTCAACGCGACAGAGTAGATGTGTACAAGGAAGAGCTGGTTATTATCCATGCTATCCCTAAGAAACGCATCTATAATACTTTGGTCCCCCTAACGTACAAGTCTAGTCTACACGAGATGCAGTTACCATATCCCTTATCTATTCGTCCTTGACACCGCCACGGCCAGCCTTCTCAGCAGCCGCGATGGACTTCTTGTCTTGCGACTGTGCGGCAGCTCCGCCTGTCAGGTTGCTCATGATTCCAGCCGGCGCCTTGAATGGACGCTTCATGTCGCCAACAGCGGGCTGGCCAAAGAGGTGGATCTTGACCATATTACCCTCGAATGCGCCCTTGAGCGGGATGATGGACTGGATCAGGAGGGGATTGGTGTACTTGAAGTACAAGTGCATGACGGCCATCATTGCAACGCCCATCGCTTGTGCCTTGTAGAGAGACTTCATCTGGTCAACATCGTACTGGTGGACGGTGGTGGTGATGAGTTTCGGCTCTTCAGCGGAGCCCATCTGGGGCTGTTCGACGTACTTCAGGGTGGTCAGGTCTGCAAAGATACGTCAGCATTAGTTGAGAAGGCCTAGGACGGTACGGGAGTGCATGGGGACACCATACCCTTCTTCTTGTTAATCTTCATGTGGGTGTAGGCATAGACCGCAACAATGATTAAGTTCGACAAGACGTAAGCGCCACGGACAAGCATTAGGACCTGCGGGTCATCGAAGGGGATCCGCTTTGAGACCTGCATCATCCCAAGGATGATAACAAGGTTGGTTCTGTAAAGTCTGTCAGTGTTAGGGCTCACGAGGATGGAGGCGAGGCACGCGCACATCTGAGGACTCAGTGCCATTTTGGAGAGTGCAGCAGTGCAGCAGGACCGTAGGGAGAGGAGTGAGGGGTTAGAATCGAATACGACACAGGAATTAGATTGGCTGGTGGAATAAAACCTAAGACAAGTGTCTATTGATTAGAGGTGAATGTGCGATAATTCCCAACAGGCAGAAGAGAAAAGGTGTCCCAAATTCCATCCGTCGCGGATCTACAACTCCAGTTTTTCCGGTGTGCGCTAATCCTGATCCGGTTGTTCTAGCTTCCTTCATCGTGGCTGGTGCAGATGTGGCTGGTGAGAAACTCTGGCTCCATAGCCATAGAAGATCGCGAAACTGACTTCACGGCAATTACGTGAGGCAGCATCGCAATCGGTTATATTAGCCATTGCCAAGAGTCTTATATGCTTGATTGTAAAGTACTGCCTTATAATATGGTGCACCTTGGGGAAGTTTTGTATATAGAAGTGCATGGTTGGTCACAATACATTTCCTAACGACTAGGATACATTACCCACTTGGGCAGGGAATGCTGGGGTTTAAAGTTATACCCAAAACACAATCAAGCCAATGGAGAACATTCTACGCGTTCGTGCTTTCCTGGTATCATGCTATGATCTTGTTTGATATTAACGTGCCAATTAGGATGTTAATCTCACAACACTCAATTGATCCAGAATTATCATCTCTCTCCATCAAAACTCCTCTCCGCTATCGTCCACCTCCCTCCCCGAGCCGTATAAAACCTCACAAACACCCCCCAGCGGGACATCCATCACGGCATCCGTCGCCTGGCTCCACGCCGCCTTCCATTCCAGAATGCCCTTCCCAGCCCTCTCCTTCTTCTTCCTCGAGCCTTTCGATCGCCCCACGCGCCCCTTCTCATCAATCGTAGCCACATTTGCAACCTCATCAATAATCGTCTCAATGCTCGTCAGCGGTAGCGTGAGGTACTCCGTATTATACGACGCCAGCGCGATGTAAATGTATACGAGCAACATGACCAGAAACGATGGCACCGCCAGTGACCACCAGCGGTCTGGGTAGTAGGTTATCCCTAGGGCGTATAGGAATGGGGAAGGGAGGTAGGACCATAGGAGGTACATGAGGAAGGTGAACGAGGAGAAAAGGTACAGCACGAAGCCATAGTATTCGTAGGTCGGGACTTTTGGCGAGGCGCGGGGTACAGGCTCGAGCTCGTCGGCGGAGCTGTCGGGAGTTGTGGGTCTGGATGGCCGGAGGAGGGAGGTCAATGAGGGAGATGGTGGGAGAGGTGTTGGCGGGCGGTTGTAGAAGGGAGGCGCGAAGAAGTTGTGCTGTGGTGGTGGAGGAGATGGGGAGGAGGAGCCTGAGGAAGAATCATCCCGATAGTGCGTTTTGAATTCGGCTCCCTCGCCTTCGTCGGAGGATGTAGGCATTGTGAAATGTCGCGGCCCAGGTCTCTCTTTGGTAGTGCCTGACCATCTGGAAGGTGATCTTGAAGCTTTTCGGGTGATATTCGGGAATTGCGATTTGTCCTATCACCACGTGATCTTGTCCGAAGGCATGGCCGGTTTTCTCATATCAATCCCTATACTATTTGTGACTACTTCACTAACATCGAAGAGTCAATCAAATTTAAAATACATGTAGAATTATGATTGGGTATGCATATGAGCAAATCACTGTGTCATTTTGACTTTTAGCGTTATTCTTCAGACCATTCTATTCCCTCGCTCCTCGAAGACTCAAAGAGCAAGATTACTTCATCTAGGACTGTTCAACATACTACGGTAGTGCTTTTTGCCATATCTAGCTGGCTGTTTGAATCCATGTTACCGTGGTCGCTCTATGTCAAAGAAGGACGTAGTGTACTTTAAGTGTTGTGTCCATTTATATACTAGAATGAAATCAGTTCGAAGCGGGAATATGTACTTTTTAGAGGCTCCCGCGCAATTGAGCCTAGCTCAGTAGCGACGGGGGAATGTGTCACGTGACCGTGATTTTCGGGTAAACCGCGGGCTGTATTACAGTGTCTATAGACGAGGTGAAAGCAGCTCGCTGTCGCTCGCTGTATAGATTATATTATTAAAGCTTTACGGGTTGAATAGATAGTTACGGGTAGTTACGGGTTAAATACAGGTGAGGTTTTAAATAGAGGTCCGTAAATTACCTGTAAATATATAAAGGTGCTAAGCAAGACCCTGTAATATTTCGGGGTATACTATATTAGACGTCCTAGTAGAATCAGGAGGTAAGAGAATAGAAAGACCTGCCTTTAAGGTAACCCGTAAAGCTGTAACATAGAACTGACCGTAAGAAAAGACCGGAGACTGTAAATCTACCCCTACTGCCTCAAAAGACTGACCCTATAATTTATTAATAGTCATTACAAAGGATAAAGTTAGTGGAAACTGTTTACGGCTTAAGGTAAACGATAACTACTGATCTATAGACTGGAGCTTGATCCGTGGGATTGTCTATAACTAGCCATCAAAGTCCCCGCCAAGTAGCTGTACTTGGACTATAAACCTCCCTAGACTATACACTGATATCCGTGATCTATTATAGAGCCTTTCTTGCAGATAGAGGTTCTGTAAGAGTATTATAGGTATACCAACCTTGAGCTATAGCTTAGAAAGCGGAAGACCTGGAAGACAGATATTCTATAAGACCTCAGGAGGTAATTCAGCGATTTCCGGATCCGCCTTATTTATATCAGCTGAATCAACCGCTAAATACATCCGTTCTTGACCGGGAAACATATCTAGGATTATCTGGTTTAGTTTACGGACTATATTATTTAGAGTTGAGAGGACTGCCCGTCCGTGAAAGGCCTGGTAGTCACGGGGTGCCTGTAAAAGACGTTCTTGCAGGTATATATAGTTAATAAGGTCTATAACTGATCCAGCTTATAGGATAAAGGGCAGGAGTATAATTAAGCTATTTAAGGACAGATCGTACAGAAGACGACTGATCCATCCTATAAAATCTTCCTCTGACAGGTCGTTACAGACATGTATATTAATCTGTAAAGATAACTGACGGAGCCGTGGCTAGATCTAGGTCCGTTATAAGTATATATGGACTATATTAGCCCGTGAACCATATAGGACAACTGGTAAGATCTAGGCGAAGTCACCACCAAGGATTATAGGTATGCCCCCGAATAGGATATCGTCCGTTATAGACTATAAATCAACCATTAGCCGGTATACAACCTTAAAGCAGTACTTGTGCTGTATCAGGACCTTATCCCAGATAATTAGGTCTATAGAGTAAAGGTAGGCCCCTAGCCGGCTTGTTTTTATAATTGTACTTACAGACGACTTATTCAGCTCAAGTGGGATCTTAAACTAGGAGTAGGATATATGTCCGTCAGGGAGGAGCAGGGCTATAATACCTGTAGATATAATGTAGAGTACTATCTTGCCTAGACTATAGTAGTAGTGGTATAAAGTTTTGTAGAGGAAGGTCTTCCTGGTCCTACCTGGACCCTGGAGGTAGAAGTGGGCGGTTTGTGGATCATCTGTAATGGCTTATACAATCTCCTGGAAGCAGGTATACTGGTCAGGATTTAGCTAAGCCTGTATTATATCTGCAAGCGATACCTTACAGGCAATATCGATCCGTAAGATAGCTATAGAATGGCTACAGGTCCAGTCAAAGACATTCTCAGGTAGGCTAACGTCTGTAAGCATCTGCTAGAGATCTGCAATCCTATAGCCAAGCAAGAATAGCCTATAGTCTAGGTAAGGATTTAAGAGCAGGAGTGGGAAGTTGATTGGCTAGTAACTAAGCCTATATGCTAGGTCCTTGCAGAAGGATTCCTTATACCGGTCCTATATCGCTTGCAGGTCTACAATTAGCTGCTGACGGACCCTAGTTAAGAAGAGCGTCTATAAACTATAGCCTGTAGTAAAGAGCACTGCTTCATTAAAGCACTAGAACCACTCTTGATCGCTCTTGGTAAGGCTACAGGCAATACAGGCTATATAGTAGATAGGGTAGCGGATGCTATCAACTATATATAGCTTATTAAAGGACTATAGGCCAGGAACTACAGTCAATAAGAGCCGTAAGTAGTACCGTTTACCCGAGACTAGGCTATAGTGGTATATACAGCCAATACTATAGCTACACTTGTACTTAACCTAGGCCTTATAGTCCGCTTTCTATATATAATGCTAGGGGAACTTGTAGTATAAGTACTAGCAGCTATCCTTATAAGTTGCATTATACTCAAAGAAGCCTATCAAGGTTAAGCGGGCAGTTACAGCCTGTTCAGCCACCTGGTCTGGATATAAGTCATCTGTAAAATAGACTATATACTGTCCTGGAAGGTAGATAGCTAAGTACTGAACCGGGGGGAACTCCTAGTATATTAGGAACTCGAACAGGCGCTAGAATGCCTCTGTTGGACCAATATAGTATGCTTGAATATAGCGGGTGATCTTATCGTCTGTACCTGAGACTGTAAGCGTCGTACGGTCCGTGCCTTTATATATATACTTGTAGATATACTTGATAGCCTGGATACTAGTACAGACCTCGATATTAATATAATAGCAGAACTTCTAGAGGAGGTATGGATTGTACAGGACAACCTAGCGGTTATTACGGACAACTTCTTGGTCCGGGAAGCCTGGCTTATAGACCATGAACGTCCGGCTATTATCACGCTAGCAATACTCTAGATACCTATCTTTATAGACGATAGTTGTAGCTATAAATGCTTTAGGGAACCTCTTCTGGTATATAAGTGGTATAGTTAGCGTCTTATAGACTATATACGGTGCTTTTAGATTATCAAGGCTATATAGTCTGTAGCTTATCTGGCCAGTAACGATATCTATAAGTTTACCTGTAGGATCCTATAATAGGTCCGGGAGCTCCGTACAGATGACCTCGTTGATTAGCTTAGGGGTTAGAAAGGCAGCCTCCTTAGTAAGGAACAGTAAGAGGTGTATATATAGTAGGCTATGTTTCTGATACTCGATAGTTATAATGTAACCTGCATATGGTCTGAAAAGGCCCTTATAAAGGTCCGAAATCAGCTCCTTGACCTTAAGGGCAAAGACACGGCAGATAAGGTCAGGACGGTCTGTAGCTTGCTAGCCTGGAAAGAGGTGCTCTGTAATTTCTGGCCAGTGCAGGTTAGCCGTAAACATGATAAAGAAGCTTGGCTTACCAAAGTATCGTATGATAGCTATTAAGTCCTGGAAGAGCTGCTGTATAAAGCAATCACTACCTATAAAACTGGACAGGAGGATAAACCGACGGCCGAGATTGCCTGTATCTATATCCTTGCGGATAAGCGTATCCGTAAGGCCGATATAGACGTCTGCACGGATGCTCTGCTAATATATACAGAGCCAGTTAAGGGCTGTTGTCTTGTATACAATATATACATCAACGATATACTGCTGAAAGAGGCGGCCAGTATAGAAGAGGGGAGAGAAGGCCGTACGGATGTAGAGGTAGTACCGGTAGAATACCTGCTACTCAAGCTGTGTCTGTTTATAGGTCCTATTAGCACTTCCTAGCTATAAACTATAGTACTAGCTAGGGTCTCTGTACAGGAAGAGGAGGATATAGTATAGAGGTATATATACTATATAAGTAATATTGACTTTACGGACCTACAGACAGTCCTGGCCTGCCTTGCAGACCGCTAAGATCAGGTCGCGGCGGCTTGTGCCTGTAAATTCATCCGGGATAATAGTAGTGACCTCATTACTAATTAGGAGGTTCTTATAGCGGCGATCAGCCCCTGTTATCATGACCAACTGCATCTGAAGATTAAGTAAGACCTGGAAATCAGTCTGCTGGGTTGCGAGCCGTTTACAGGCAGTCTTATAGACTGTAATAAACGGGTTACAGTCTATAAGCATATCCGTAAGCTATAAGAGGACTGTTCGGTCTAGAGAGGGGTAATTATTAGCTCTAATATCAGTCGTATAAGCAGGGTCATAAAAGAAGAGCTATATAAAGGAGAGAACCTTATGTTCTATAGGCTGTAACGGGCCCTAGTAGTGAAAGAGTTGGCTGTAGATCTGAAAACACTAGATCCCATCTATAAAGTTAATCCGCTCATCCTTCTTATAGCTTACGGAGGTAAAGGCAAAGGCACTATTATATGCCCGGATATTTGTACGAAAGCTACAGCAGTGTAGATCATTGCCTATAAGGAGGGTATATAACTCCCGGAGCGGCTTGTGGATCAAGGGGAGTACTGTATCGCTCTTCTTATAGCAGGACTTAAAGAGGCCGTCTGTAGAAGCAAAGTATAGGGCGTTACAGGCTGTATAGCGACCTGTAAGTAGTCCAAGGGAGTGTAGGGGCCTTGGGCGAAGGCGTGAGAGGAAGCTAAAGGGTCGTACAATAGGAGGATCGATTGGAGGGTCAGCTAGAGGGTGGACTGGAGGGTTGACTGGAGGGTCGACTGGAGGGTCGATTGGTAGAGGGTCCTGGAAGATATCGAATGCGGGTATCGCGGGTGTATTACGGTCGAGTTGCTGGTGCCTAGAAGCTAGTTCGTTTGTAGACACGTCTGTAAGAGCCTGTTATCGATGCCGTGGAACTGGGAGAGTATTTGGGTCAAGGTCTTGTAAAGCAGAGCGTTGTCTTGAAGCCCTATTGCGCCTACTGTGTTCCTAGAGACTGGTTAGACGTGTTAATCTTATAGGTTAGAATACAGACTGTATAGGCAATACAGGTCTTACGGATTACATTATTACACCTGTGAAAGAAGCCTGATTCTGGCAGATGCCATGTATATACTGAGCAGGTAAAAAAAAGAGACTCTATTAGAAGGAAAGAGTAGTCGAAATATACACTATAGCTATAAAGCATACAGGCTGTAAATATAGATAGAAAGGGGGATATTTGTATTTGTTACATGAAAGTATTTTTCGGGTCAACTTCAGTCCAAATTACAATATAGTAAAGAGATTGGATAACAACTGACGTTATTTAACGTAATGAATTTTGAAATACACTGAAATCAGTTATCTGAAATCTCACCACTATGATGAAATTGTTCAGGTCTGCCAGTATAGCAGCGCCTATAACTGCTACTACCAGCAGAAGGGGACATTTTGGACTAGCTTTACCTGACATTGACGCGTGATGTGTCGGTGCTCGCAATTTATGAAGTAGAAAAGCAGAGAATCTCTCGCATAGAAAGCAGAAATATACTTGGTAACTATAGTGCTAGAACGTTACAATGATCGAATATTAACCTAGAGTTGCAATTAGATCGGTCCGCATTTCCGCCAAGGTCGTTCTTTGCATCTCAGCCCCACAATCTTAGCGTCTCAGCTAAAAAGGGGGTTATAATTTGGGTCTTTAGGAGCGCGTAAAAAGGTTTACATCTACTTAACTCTGATAATGTTTAAAAAAGGGGCAAAATTGTGTCGTATCTGATAAACCCCCACTAAAGCATTGTGGTGCCATAGTGCAGACTTATTCTAAAGAAGAAGGAGGTAGGAGTTTCGTAAAATGTGACTCACTCATATACTATACTAGAACCGAGCTGGGGAAAGGAATTTCTTGCAGCGCACAACCACTTTGCGGCAAATTATATGTATATATATGTATGTCCTGTTTTTTTCGTCAACAATTCGCGCTCATAACTCATCCCCTCAATCATCCCTGCATCACAGCAGTTCAACCCTTCATCATGGCAAGCCCAAGCCTCCCGCCCCATGCACGCCCATTTCACGTAATTCACACTCCGCGCCTTATTATCCGCAGTTCAATTGAATCCGATGCTCTAGCAGTAAATATTCTCCGCACTGAGCAACTCAATAATCCCTTCGGCGGTGTGGTTAATCCGGATCTCAGTGTTGACGTGCAAAGGGAGAGGATCGCAGCTGATGCAATAACGACCGCAGAAGGCAAGAACGCGTGGATGGTGGTTATTCTCACGGATCCAAAGCCCACAGATGCCAGTATTGAAGGATTGCGTGTCAAGGAAGGCATCCTGATAGGAAACACAGGATTCAATTGTTTTCCTTTGAAGCCAACCCTTGCGGACCCTTTGAAAGAAGCCATTGCTGGCGACACTGGCGCTCTTATTGATTATCGATTTGCGAGAAAGGGGTTTGCAATAGAGACCCTAAGCGCGGTGATTGAGTACGGCTTTCAGGAATTGCGATGCGGAATGATTAGCCTGGATACGAACTTCGACAACGAGCCTTTTCGGAATGTGATGAGGACCATGGGAATTGGTGAGGGGACGATTCATGGAGAGGGGGAAGGGCGAGAGGCAAAATATCTTTTCGATAGGAGTATATGGGAGATAGCCAAGGAGCATATGAAGGCGGAGGGGAAGTGGTATTTGTAACACTAGAATGATACCTTGATATAATAGCACCGATAGTTGGACATCATAAAAAGTTGTGAGCTGGATATGTACTGCATATCATAGACTGCATTTGAAGGACATTTAGGGCCAGGTTTAACTTCGAATAGGATACTCTTGAGCAGCTGGATTCAATGTAGATGACCAGAGCTCGTTCGCTTAGCCAACTCGCTAGATATCAAAACATTCAGATCAAAAACAAAATAAATAAACACTGCGTAATAATATTCCCAAAAGAGTCAGAAATAAAATTAAAAATGTAGACTTGAAGTTATATCCCCAATAAAGAAAAAAAAAGAAGAAAAAAAAGAGTTCGGCTCGGTGTCGAGGTGCCTACATCTCTTGTCGTCGAGTTGGTCGTCGGGGTTGTCGTCGAGTTTGACGCCGGGTTGTCGAGTTTGTCGTCGGGGTTGTCGTCGATGTTGTCCAGGTTACTGAGTTTGTCGTCGAGTTTGTCGTCGGGTTTGACGCCGGTTTGTCGTCGAGTTTGTCGTCGAGTTGTCGTCGGGTTTGACGCCGGTTTGTCATCGGATTGCCCAGTCGAGGTTTTCTCTTAACTCCTCCGGCCCCTCCTTGTAATCCTCCTCGACCGCTGGAACGCCTCGCTACGCTCGATGTATGCCAATTTTTTCTCCCAGTAGGGATCTGGGATGGAAGCTCACTGCGTCATGAAGGCACTGTTTGCTTCCATGTTTGTACTTCTCCTTATTTCACTTTATATACCTTAGAAGGTAAAGTGACGCTAGACCCCGTCACCGGTGGAGTGTTCATTTCGAGTAGTTATATATATCCTGTTTAGAATTTGGAGTTGCTTTGAAGGAGCAATGATGGCCTATCGGATTTACACCACTCTAAGTGGTGATGAGGATTAAAAGTCTAATCTACTGCCTAGTTGGGCGACGCTCAAGGTTCGTTTTTCTTCAAAATTTTTTTTTTTAAAATTTTTAATATATTTGCAATTAGACTCTTCGAAGTATTTGCTCCTTTTAAGCTTTTTGCGTTTCGAATACGTTTATTCTCGTCTAACTCTCGTTCAAGCATCTGAGCCTTAGAATATTTATTTATCCGCCTTCATTAGCGAAGTGATGGCTGCTGGGCTAAATACAGAAGTCGAATCCAAATATATGTGAGTAATTTCACAGGAATATCTAATCACTACCTGCTAGTTAAATGTAACGCATGAATCGAATTCTAACATGCAGCTAGACCGTCTTTTTGTCAGGTCTACATGACGTGACGAGAAGGGATTCCACCTTGGTGAGCTCTACAGTAACATGGCCACAATATCCCGCAATGGAGCATGCAGCCTAGAACTATCACCAGTGTTTTATTTTGCAACAGAAGGATGTGCAACTAACTCAACAACTTATTTAATCGAAAAGCCTGTGAAGGTCTATCAAATAGTTAAGGATTATTTACCGCTCTTAGATTTGACGGACAATAATCCCTGTTTGCTTTGAGTGATATCTGGTACTGGCAGCATTACGGGCATTGTAACCCCTTTACTTGTAAGCGAGGAAATAGGGGGAGCCATCCACAGTATTCTGGCATGTAACGTCACGGCCGCTATGTAAATGCCAATTTATTTTCAGCAGGTCAAAAAGCCTATTCCGTGTCCATGCATAAAAATTGATATTGATATTGAGCAAATTGATAGCGTACATCTTTTGACACACGGCACGACACATACATTGCCATCTTCCGAGCCGTCTGGGGGAACGGTTTGAGCGGGGGGCCTGGGTGCCTGAAAATATGCAGGGCCAATGTCAGGCAGGAATGCATGTCAACTTGTCACGTTGAAAAACGGTCAAAAAGAGGGGTCTCCCCTTTCTGTTGAATTACTCGATTGAAGAGCCATCCAAGTGGTGAAATAGGCTCTATATATATACTATTTTGCGGTGAAACAGGCTGAAGCTCCTTTAGGAGGTGGCTGAATGGGGACTGTTCATTATCACGTGATTTTCACTTTGATATACTGCGACACAACTCAACACCACCTCTATATCGGTGTACAGTCACTTGCAAAACTGGCTTTACCTCTACAAAGGGCACAACAGTTTTACTGCGTCACAATTTATCGCACTGTAGCGCGGCATATTGCGCCAACCATTGTAGGCAACAGTGTCTCGCTGCTGCCTAGATCGACTTTATCACCTCTCGTTTTTATCCAAAGCCTCTCGGCACCCCGACGTTCTTAAATACTCGTGAACTCGATTGAGACATCGCAGATTTGACTGCAGTTTAGAACGGGAAGCTGTAAGTTTCGCCAATCTCTTAGTCTTTACGGTCTAGGTATATACTTATTGTAAGTCCGTAGAAAATATCAATAGTGTACTCTCTTTAGCTTACTTATAGGCAGGATCCCGACAGGACAATGGCAGGATTCCTCCAGTCCTTCTATTCTCTTCACACCCTTACTAATCCCTCCGCATCTTCTGTCGCTTTTTACGCTGCACGCAAAGCTATTGAGCTCGCGATGCTTAGCGTCGTTAGCGAATCATGCTCCCTCCTATCTATCGTTGCACAGCACTCTGATCGCCATGGTCCTTTTGCTAGACGAATCCCTGCTGAAGCACAGTTCCTTTACGAGGCCTCACATAAAGTGCCTGTTGGAGTGGCAAGTATGGATCAGGAAGAGCTCAAGAACCTGGAGCAAGAATTGACGACAAACCATTTCTTCCCCTACCTAACACAAGATATCCCTGATCATGCGAGGTTCCATCTGGAGCAAAATTACTCTGCATATCCATATGACTTGCGGATCTTGCCGGAAAGGGTGAATGTGATCGGTGGAGATGCGAAGGATTTCGAGACACTGAGAAGTTGGGTCGACCAGTTGGAGAGCGTAATTAAGAAAGATCCAGTGACGGCAGATTTGATAAATGGGCATAAGGTACGTCTTCTATTGTTCTCTTTATATTACAGGATGTTTTGCTCAAGTATAGTGGACTTGGGAATAGGGCTGATGGAAAGATTAGCGTTTGTCTGCCGGCCTAAGTGCCCTTCTTAAACTTGCTCTAGATCTTAACATGACCGCTGAAGCCGATGAGCTCATAGTTCGTATTGCGGGACGCATCCACGCGAGTGAGCAATCCGAGTATCTTGCGATGGTTCGGCCGGCGTGGGACAAATACTTTCTCTCCGGCCGGCTTCGAGAGGAGCTTGGGTTGACGGAGCACGAGGTAAAGGAATATGCGGCTTTTGTCTGCGAAACGACAAGAAAGAGGATGGAAGAAGGAGTACAAAGTCCGCTGGATGTCTACAAAGATAAGAGTATAAAGGAGATGCTTGAGGAACTGGACCAGAATACAGTAGGGTCGAAGGAGTTTGAGCGGGATCTTATTGAAATGGGGGAGTTGCAACCTTATGATGAGGGAGAAAAAGAAGAGAACGAAGACGAAAGATTCAGCAAAAAGGCAAGGCATTCCGCTCCTACCACCATCCTCTGTCCACCTGCCACCCTAGAACAAATCTCCGAAGCAGAATCAACTATTGGTCGGCCACTTCCAGACGACTTAAAGGAGTTCTACGCCCTCACTAACGGTGTGACCCATGTTAACTCCTATGACATTTTATTCTATACTCGCCTCCCAGCTGTGCAATCTCTATTCTGGGAGCAGGAGGAGTACATGGCCCATTACTCTTGCGAGCTTCTTCCCTGGGTAGACTTGCCAAGGGACGTCGAGTGGCCAAGCCTAGAAGATGGTGGGCTCGCAATGTATAACAAGGACCACCCCTTAGAATATGTGTGGTATTTGTCAGGAGAAGTAGTAGAGAAGGCCAAGACGGTCTTAGGCAAGGCGTATGAGGGTGCGGACGAAGCCGATAAGAAAGTTTTCGACCGTTTGGTAGAGATTCATCATGGAAGTTGGGAGCAGCTAAGGGATATGAAGTCTTGCTGGTCTTATCACGTCTCTCAAGACGATCACACGGCTATCTTTCATGATTTCAAGGGCCTTTTAAGTTTAGTGCTGCTTGAGAGTACGGTTGAGAAGGATTGTAGTCCGATCAAAAGACTAAAAGAGGAGTCTTATTTATCGAGATAGTTAGGTTAGATTAGGAGCAGTATGAATCCTGAAACTGAAAATCGTATTACTGTATCTTGCGCTTAGTTGCGATTCCAAATTCGCCAGGTTTGATGCTTAGGCCCTTAGCGAATGTCGAATGTCTACAGAAATATTTATTAATTCACTTGCTTGCAGAACAGTATTAGATGCTCACTCTTGACTGTAGGGCGGGGGCGAGAGTTACTGTAGCCCAGAACGGTTGGAGCAATTCCCCGCGCCACACCTGGGGTTAATGTGGCGCAGTAAGACTTTTGTGCCTGCTGTAGAAGGGAAGCCAGTTTTGTAAGAGACTGTAAGAGACGTGCCAATTTCCTATAGACTGTGCGTTCGACCAACAAAATCTCAGATATTCCGAGAAGCCAAATTTTCTCTTCCTTCATCCCTATATCCCGTGTTATTGTCATATGAAAGCCCTTTGTCAGACATCTGAACACCAACCTAGCTTGGCGGTTACCGGAAACGTTCCACCCCCTGTGCCGCCCCCCCGCAAAGTTCCAGGAACGATAAAGCCTCACCCAACAGCAAACACTATGAATCCTCCGCAATGCGATGGGCGAAACCCCCAGAGTGCCGCGCCCGAGATGGCGGTCGTCGTGACTGATCCAGTGCCAGTGTAGGGCTCGCCGCCGGCACCATCGACCCCTTTGCGAGTGACATACCGTAGTGAGGATTCACAAACCGCCGTCACACCCCTGGAACTCTAGGCTCGGCGACGACCGAAAGCGGATTGGCCACAACTCAACGCTGAAGCATGCAGTGCGGCAGACTCAACGCCCCCCGGGACGTGCGAACGGCCACTTTAGCCTCATCAGACGACCTCATACAGGAGATCCTTATGCTTTGGCCTCCACAGACATGAGGGAGCGCCATTCTGGAACTGTCCACCACGCTGCATCTGGGTTTGCGCCGGCCCCCCCCAATACGGGGCCGCTGCCAACATCAGATCACATCCTTCATGCTGAAGCAAAACATGTGCCCGAACGTCCCACCTGTCAAACAAGACGGAGGCAGAAACTGCTGGAATAGGAACGTTGCTGACGGCCGCCAGCCGCTGATGTTTTCAGATGAGCAGATCCGAGGCAAGGTTACGTTGCAGTCGCATGAGAGAGGTTGGGACGAATCCGGTCGATGAGGTTGAGATGTTTCAATCGCGTAAGGATTGCATCTCGTCGATCAGGTCTGAGAGATATAAACCCCCAGCGGGGTCCGCTCTCCTCCTCTCCATCAGCAACAAGCCCGGCGCTCTGTCATTACCCAGTCTTCTCTTTTATATGCCAAACCGTTTGATACGGACTTCTCTTCTTGCCTTCATTTAAAGACCTTTTCCAATTACTCTCACTTCATATATCTTCTTCCTTCACTTACCATCAACATGAAGTCCTCCACTATCCTCAGTGTCCTTAGCTGTAAGCAATAAACCCCTTGCTACGTAACTCCATCCACTAACAATGCAAAGTTGCTCTTGCAGTCTACGCCGTCCCTCCATTCGACCCAGCTGGAGCCAAGAACGTTGGCAACGGAAAGGGCACACAATTCATCGGAGGTCAATGCCTCAGCGATGCCGATTGTGGTAGTGCCTGCTGCGCCAACCCCACCGGCATCTGCTCGGGTCCCGGGGCACAATTCCAGAACGGCAAGACGGGATGCGGATTTGGATCGGGAGCCGCGACCGCAGCTTCATCCCCAGCTGCAGCTGCAGCTGCAGCTCCTGCAGCCAACTCCGTCCCAGCCGGAGCCCTTACTACACCCGCAAACGGCGGCCCAGCATTCGATCCCGCTGGCGTCAAGAACGTCGGTAATGGCAAAGGACTTCAGTTCATTGGCGGCCAGTGCCTGAGCGCAGCTGATTGTGGCAGTGGCTGCTGTGCTGGCCCGTCTGGTATCTGTTCTGGCCCCGGCGCTCAGACCCAAAATGGCAAAACTGGTTGCGGCTTCGTCTCTGGCGCAGCCCCCGCAGCACCTGCCGCTGCGGCCACAACTCCAGCTGCTGATTCAAACACCGGAGCGTCGACTACCGCATCCACCACACCCGCGAACGGCGGGCCAGCATTCGATCCTGCTGGAGAGAAGAACGTTGGCAATGGCAAGGGCATTCAGTTCATTGGCGGTCAATGCTTGAATGCTGCTGATTGTGGCAGTGGCTGCTGCGCTGGTCCGTCTGGTATCTGCTCTGGCCCTGGTGCGCAGACTCAGAATGGCAAGACAGGATGTGGATTTGTGTCCAAGAAGAAGCTTGTCCGTATGTAAAAGTGTTATATAAGGGAATAAAGGTGCATGAATTATAGGATGTATTATTGCATAGGGGCTTCACATTAGGATCCTGTATTAATAAGGCTGGGTAATATAGAGGTCGAGAAGCTGTCTAGCTCTCTAAAAAATGAAAATCTTTCAGAAGATGATGCTCTATTTCTAATCCATGTAATTCATTTTTATACATAATGGAAAGGGTATTACGCGGGAATAATTCTCCTCGCAGGAGTTTGCTCGGGATGTGGAAAACTATCGGGGTATTTGGGTCTTGCTCAATAGAGGTGGAGAGAAATAAATGGAGATTTTACGTTATTTTAATCTTGTTTCAATAACAAGGTACTCTTCTGCAATGGTATTGCCTTCAGGGAAGCGGAGATTGGAGGATGTTTCTTGCGAGATAAGCTGCTTTGAAATGGGCCAGTTGCTTGATATCTGTGGATTCAAATATATCCTCGAGGATGAAATCTGTGTCTCACTGCATTGGGGGTACGACTCGTGGCCAAAGAACCTTGCGCCGTTTGCGGATGAATGGCTGACTGCAGGGAAGCTTGCGGCGGAAATATAGCGTGTCCTGGGAAGGTGGTATAGCAGATTGTCACAGTACGGGCCGGGACATGTTGACGAGCTTAATTCTTCGAATCGTGATCGAGGGATGATTGTGCAGTTGTTAATAACACAGGCCAGTTTATCATAAGCGCTCACACGGCCGTGGAGGCAGTTGCCAATTGGCAGGCATATTTGCATGACCCAGTAGCCTTTGGTCTGAGACTTGAGGAAAAAGACTGTCATACGTCGGGTCAAAAATTGGAACCTTCATGCTGTCAAAGAGAATATTGTCATATATGTGCCTTGATTCCTAGCTGTATTCTTCTCCTCCCAATTCTGTGATATCACACCTTATATACCCGATTTGAAATGTTCATAACAATTCTTCCTAAGGCATCAACAAGCAGAATTGGTTCGGCACTTACTGCTATGACGTTAAATATTTGTGGTATTTTGTAGAGGGCCGCAGAGCTGTTGAGCCCCGCCGGAAATAAATCGGTATCAACGTCATGTCTTTATTGCACCCAAACTATAAAATGCCCCTCATTCAGCAACCCACCTTCAATCCCTTCCTCTCTGATAGATCACAATATATACCTGTCCAACAGTCAAAATCGTATATTGCCTCTCGAATCTATTACTATCAAATATTGTTATCCAACCGGTAAATCAAAAGCTCTTGAAAATGCCAACTGCAATCGTCACCGGCGCAACTGGAATTCTCGGCCGAGAAATCGTCTCGGCACTGGGCGACGACAAACAATGGACCAAGATCCACGCCTTATCTCGAAGTCAGAAAGAAAAATATCCCCCCACAGTTCAACATGATCATGTTGACCTGACAGCCGCTCCGCATGAAATTGCAAAACAACTTAAATCCCAAAATGTCACAGGGGAGTACCTCTTCTTTGCAGCATACATAGCTAAAGACACGGAGGAAGAAGCTTCTACGGTCAATGGTACGTCCACCCCACAATTCATCATTGAAATATTCCCTTCTGATTAATCTCACAGGAGCCCTGCTCCAAAACTTCCTCGAAGCCCTCTCGAACAACAACGTCACCCTGAAACGCGTCGTCCTCGTCACCGGCGCAAAACAATACGGCGTGCACCTCGGTCCCGTGAAGAACCCCATGCACGAAACCGACCCCTGGATCGATGGCCCCGGCCGGCCCCCAAACTTCTACTACACCCAGCAACGCATCCTCTACTCCGCTGCCAAGAAACAGAACTTCGAATGGATTGTCACGTACCCGAATGACGTCATCGGCGTCGCAAGAGGGAACTTTATGAACATGAGCACGGCATTGGCGATATATGCTGGGGTGAATAGGGAGTTGGGAAAGGGGGAGTTGGAATTTCCTGGCTCGGAGACGTTTTACTCGCGGTTTGACTCGTTCACGAGTTCGAGACTGCACGCGCAGTTTAGTTTGTGGGCGATAATGGAGCCGAGGGCGGGGAACCAGGCGTTTAATGTGGTGAATGGAGATGTGGAGAGCTGGAGCAACTTGTGGCCGAAGGTGGCTAGGAAGTTTGGTCTGAAAGTCCCGAGTAGGCAGTTTGAGAGAGACACACCGGAAGGGAGTGAGATGGACCTGGAGAAGGTACCGCCATTCGAGGATCTCGCTGCTGAGAGGGGCATGGAAGGGAAGGCTACGCAAGGTAAGGTGCAGCAGAGGATTGATCTGGTGAGATGGAGTCAGAAGAAGGAGGTTAAGGAGGCTTGGTTGAGGGTCGCGGAGAGAGAGGGCCTGGAGAAGGATGCGTTGGAAAAGGCGACTTGGGCGTTCTTGGGCTTTGTTCTAGGGAGGAACTATGATATCGTGATCAGCATGTCCAAGGCTCGGAAGTTAGGATGGACAGGGTATGTCGACAGTTGGGATGCGCTCGAGGAGTCGTTTGACGAGCTGGCACGAGAGAAAATTGCACCGAAAGGAGTTTGAGGTTTCTTGTTGCTAATATACTTTTGAACTAAATAATACGTATAATATATATAACTAGCTAACACTCCGGCATAATATGATTTACTCTTAATACCACACAGTACAAGTTATCATACCCTTTTTCGAGCAAATATCTACCTTTTGGACTGCGCCCATCGGCAGCAGGGAAAGGGGAACCCGGAGACTCGCGTGATCAGAGTATGCTTTTGATCTCTTGATATGCGTAGCACTGGGCAGTTTCTATGTAGAATATACGCATTTTATTACTTCCGAGGTTATATTATACAAGATTCAGACATTGTGACATCGTGCCATCGTATATATAACTATCGCTACAGAGAACCAAATGGTAAAGGCGCTATTAACAAGAATACCTGTCCGACCAATGCCGTCCGATGAGTCCATGTAAAGATCCCATCTCCCGATCATCTCCAATTCAGCCAAAACGCCATGCTAGCCCTGTGGTTTCTTTTCATATCTGAACTACATCATATCTATCGCGCATTATCGACAATATGAGCAATCACTACATAACAGTACAATCCCTATCCCGTTCCTGCGGCCTTTGTGACGGTGTTTGCACGGGAACCGGCCTCCTTCGAGGAATTCCGCTACTACTATAACTCCCTGCTACTCGACCCGTGCCTCCCGATTCGCTTGGCCCACTATACTGGCTTGGTCTCCTCGGGTTGGATGGATCCGAGCCAGGGTGGCTGGGATGATCTGCTGGCGGAACATACGCAGCTTGGGTTCTCGCTTGTTCGTAGCTTGGAGGAGGGGCATCAACGCCAGCTTCGGGGTCAATAGGCTGACCTCCTGCACCCTCCGTGCGCTGTGGGACGTTTGGGGGCTCTTCAGGGCGGTCTCCAGGGCGAGGTGGCATTTCAGGACGCTGCTCAGGGCTTTCGCGAGGTTGAGGAATTGGGCGAGGAGGTTGCCTTGGTGGAGAGGGACTAGAGATAGGCCCGCCGCGACCGCCACGCCCACCACGACGACTACCACCGCCACGTGTGGTGACCGGGATAACGTTTCGTTGTGAACCTTGTTGCTCAATGTACTGCTGACTCAATTCGGTTTCACGGCGACGACGCTCAACCTCATCACGATGGCGCTCTTCCTCCTCCTCTTGGAGTTGAAGCGCAAGTGCTAGATCGTGATCTTCTTGTTCAGTAACTGGGGACTGAGGTGCTTGTGGCCCTCGTCCATGAGGGGACGGTGTTCTGGTTGACTGACGGCGGCCTTGATTCCGACTTCCGACAGTTGTCCATTGCGCATTGGACTGCGAGGAAGTTCGAGAATAAGATTGTGCTGGAGAAGTTGGAGCACCCCCAACTAGCCGAAAGTCGCCGGAGAAAAATTCCGCCTTTTCCCCATTAACGTCCATGAGCGACTCCCAGACTACTTCCTCGTGACCTGCGTAGCCCATATCTGTAACAAGTTGGTGGAGCTGTAGTGTATCCGGGTGCCGATAGAGAGTTGAGAAATGGTCATTCCGGAATAGAATTGCGACTGCGCCGGGAGCAAGAGAAGTGGTGATGGTATCAAGTCCATACGCAGTGAGCTGTGTGGCGGCCGTTTCGAAAAAGGCTTTGATCGTGGAGATGTCTTCCAACGTGGCCTGCTCCTCGAAGCTAAGTCCTTCATGATCTAATTTATCCTCCAACTCTTCTTCGTGAAACATAAGATTCTGGCCATCTTCATAACTTGGCGCCGATCTTTTCAGTGCAATGTATTCTGTAGAGTTCGGGGCAGGTAGCCAACCATGAATTAGAGGGATCGAGAATGTACTATAGAGCTTCATTTCCCTAGTGTCTTCGAACGTGCCTGGGATAGATTCCTCTCGCTCTGCAGGGTGTACGTGAGACATTGAATTTCTTGGGTCTGAAGTCGATTTGCTGGGCGGGGCAGGAAAAAAACGAGGGTTAACATTCATGCCCGTGTGCAGTGTTATGAGGAAGTAATACAGGTCGCTAACATCTGGCAGGTCCTCTATAGCATCTCCTCTTCGACCAGACATAAGCTCATCAATAACTGCGTCTAGAAGCAACCCTAAACTGACCTGCTCGCGTGATCGAAGAGTGTCCACCAGTGCCGTCTCCATCTCCGCTGGGGTCGATAGCGTCAATGCATTGATAAGAGCCAGGAGAGGACAAGGACCATTTGCATTCTGAACCAAGATGGGAGAAATTCTTGGATTTTTAGCTGCGGTAGCATCATGCCATGTGATCTTCTTGATCTCGTAGGTCTCTTTCTTTTGCTTCTCGGCCGCTTCTATTGCTGCAGCGCTTAGGATAGGGGGGGTGTATGCAATTTTCCCGGCCGAGGTAGAGTGTGTGAATTGTTCTTCTAAAGACGCTTTTGCATCTCTTTTAACTATCCCGGTCTTCTTAATATCGGATACTGGCTCACGGTCAACTAAGCTCCATCCGTCCACCTGATGCGCATTAATTTCTGACGACAAGTATTTGTTTGTATCAATAGCGTCGTAATCGATTTTTTGACCACGGGTGTCATCCCATACATTCTGCTGGTCCAATATTCCTGGATTCTCCTCGGCAGGCTTAGAAATCGATTCATTGTCCGAAGAGGACCCATCATCCTCATCCCATGCCGGCGACTCGGAATCTTCTTCAAGGTCGATCAAATCTTCTTGCTCTGGGGCAGCAGGGGCCGTTTTTTCAGGAGGAGGCTGTGACCAAATACCATCCTTACGGTCTTGTAGGCCAGTGAGTTGCGTGGGTTCGGGTGTTGTTTTGCGTGAGGCGGCTACTTCATCGAGTGCTGGTTGCCATGGATTTGTGCTTGGCTCAGACACGGAGAGGCTTGTAAATTGTTGAGATGGGGGTTGTGCACCTGTTCATGTTAGCGCGTGTGCTTCAATTCAACATGAATTGCGAACATACCGTTCGACAAAGGTTCTACCTGTTGAGCTTCGGAAGGTTGCGCAGGTAACTCGGCAGGGCGCCCCCAAGCATTCGCGCTATCTTCGTTTCTGCTCGAGTCCATTTCTTGCACTTGCTTCTGCAGATACGGATTCGTATTGTTGTTCGACTGGGGCACCGCTTGAGAGATTTTTGGTGGACCATCAGGTGGACCATCAGGTGGACCAGCTCTGAGCGCTTCGGGAAGCGGTTTGCTCGGATGGGGGTTATCTTGGCCTTCATCGCTCCATGCATTCCTGCCATCATCTAAGCCATCTATTGATGCCATGGTTCTCTGCAAGTCCTGTATTTGAGAGTGGGAAGTGTCGTCCGAAGCGTTTCCACCGGCAGACTGAGGTGGGGAGTTTGCCGTGACGCTAGAATCTGCATTGGATAGGGCAGGCGTCCGATTGATTGTCATAGCAGATTCGAGTTCCATAAGGCTAAGCCCCGGCCGAACTCTCTCTGTCCTCTGTTTCGCACCTTGCGAGGTGTATTGTGGGTGCCTAATGGACGTCGCGGTGGCGGGACAGCTCACCAGATATTCGGAGACGGATGCATTTCAGCAGTGGAATTGATCTGTGATAAAGGGCAGCTGGCAATTTGCCAAGGATCTGGGTTCTCCCTTATATGGCAAGGGGCAAAGCAGATTCAAGTTCCACCAGGAAGAAGCTTGAGGTGACCTCAAGGCGTGAAACAAAGCATATCGATATCATCGCGGAAGTCAGCCACGTCCATCAGCCACATATTCCAAGCGGGCGCAGAGGATACCTGATGTGGCGAAATATCCTGTGGCCTGAGAATCATGGCAGTTATTCACATCTCCTGCGATATCACGCCGCTCGTCGCTGCTTGGAAGCAAAATTCGGCATTACGGGTTCTATTCGATTGTATTATAATATGTTTACATATTAATACTAGTAAGTCGCAGTGTCTTCGTCTCCAGTTGCCATGGTGTGTCAGACATCACCCTGGAACTTTATCGCTCTGGGGACGTCCCTATTGACAACCACAGCACCTCTCTAGCAAGGAGTGTATCGAAGTTAAGGGTGCATGCAGCTGTAAAGGGCAGAGTCTCCATAGCATTGAAGACGGGGCTGCACAATCACACCTCAAGGGTCTTAGAAGCCGAGTTCACACTGATGTTTGACTTGAATATGTCCCTTGAAGCTCAAAGTTTACCCTAAACGACATTTCAGTAACCGTACCACACCTCCATAGGCTATCATTTGTCAATGGAAACCGCGTTCCAATATTCTCCTTTATGTAACCCGACCAAAGAGACGAGATTTACCATGCTAGTTTCCGCCGTCGACAACGGCGAAAGCATCAAGTGCAAGCTAATAGATGTCGATTTCGATCACATCGGAGACTTTGAGGCTCTTTCTTATACCTAGAGGTCGTCTACTGACCTGTGGAAATATATTTGAATGATCAAAAGCTGCAATTACTAGAAATCTCTGGACAGCCTTGCTTCAATTACGCCTCAGATCATATTTTCGCATCTTCCTCCGGATCAGCCATCCCAGTCATTTCCTACACTTCGCCGGATCATCATCCATCTTTAATATCGCCATAGCTTGAATCCCGTGAAAGTATGGTAGCGAGACTGGCCACTCTCCGTACATGGTACCAGACCCACACCTAGAAAATGACTCTTATCTATTGAGTCTCGTGATTTCATATGCCCAAGATCCCGAGACAGAAGTTACACTATGCTCGGCTTAATAAAGGAGATAACTAGTCTATATCAACAAGCAAACTATTCCAAATCCTTGTTCGAAGTTCTTGGGGATAATCTCTTGGAGGATAAACTCTCTTTGAAGACTTCATTAAGCCGAATCCTACTTATGATTCAGCGCCACCGTTGCATATTGATACAAATGGAAGAGGAAAGCATTCAATAACGGCCATGGTTAATTCTGATTGCGTTGCGCAAGGCTGAACTTCGGATTTGTTTTCACTCGGGTCACATATTAATCCGACCCGAGCTCTCCACACGTGCTGATAGCTACCCGCGCAACTTTTTGGAAAAAGTTCAATGGAAGCTCTACAGTCGGTGTCTCCTCCCGGCCCATCAGAATGTGTCTCCAGTTGCATCATAAATCATGCAATCCTTAGTCCGGCCGAATGCTTGGGTAGCCCTGCGACTGCAGTCCGGGCAACACAAAATCATACAAATCATCCCAAATACGTGAGTGTCGAGTGCTTCAGTGAGCAGCTTTATCTTCTCCCCTCCTTCATCTCGTGCATCATATACTAAAATATAAGCAGAATTATTAGTCTGGCCAAATACGGCACTTTCTCTTCCAACCTCATAGTCTCTCGGCCCTACAACTTGACCTATGAACTTCTGGACCGCGAGTCTGGCGCGAAAGACTCAGATCTCCGAATCGTGCCTGCGTCGGAGCTACACGCTGACACAATTGCGGAAGAAGAAGCCTCGGCCGGTACAGAAACAACAATAGGGGGAGATGGAGTCGAATTCCAGCTCGTCGGTGAGAATGGAGAAGTCGTCATGCGATCGAATCGGGAGACAATTGACGATTCGGCACGCCAGACACTGACGATGGAAGAAATTGAAGAACTGAAACTAGAAGGAACAGATGCTGGGAAGGATCTTATTGCTAAGCTGATGCTGAGCCATACGGGACTGGACCAGAAGACGTCTTTTTCACTAGCAAAATACAAGCTATTGAAGACGAAAAAGTATTTGAGGCAGTTTACCGTGCTACCGGTTGACGTGCCTCTATTAACACAATGGATGCTGGAAGAAAAGGACTCGAGTAAAATATTAGATATGAGAGAAGAGATGCTGGCCCTCATTGGGAGCTGGTCGAATGTCCATCATGCACCCTCCCCGGCAGATTTACCCGGGCCTGTAGGCGGAAGATGGTTAGTAGTTGACGAAACAGGCGGTCTGTTAGTTGCCGCTATGGCTGAAAGGATGGGCATACTACACGCCGATGTTGACAGGGAGAACTCTGAGTTATTGGACTACGCGGAATTTGAAGGACCATCTTATCACGACAGAAGATCCGATCACGGCCTCGCAACATCCAACACCATTACAATGATACACACCAACGCCCAGCCGAACCTAAACCTGCTCTCTTATTTTAACTACGAGCCTAACGCTCCATCCTCAGCAAGTTGCCACAACCACCCTCTCGCCACACAACTCCTACCTCTCTCATGGCTCCAGCTTCTCTCTCCTTCCTCTGACACAACTTACTCTACTGTTCCTCGGGACTACACACCTGAAGAACTCGCAACTATGAAAAGTGGCAAGCGTGGCACATACCACCGAAAAGTGCGCCGGTACACACGAATCAGACATATTGTCGACTCTACACGAGCTGGTGGCTTTGACGGGCTCGCAGTTGCAAGTTCCATGGATCCAGTGTCGGTCCTACGACACACCATACCCTTACTACGTGGTGGAGCATCGATTGCTGTATTTAGTCCAACAATTGAACCCCTCACTCAGCTGAGCGACCTATACAGCACATCTCGACGAACAGCGTTCATCCAAAGACCTCCGAAAGAAATTGAGGATTGGAGTCTGGACGAGTTAACAAAATGGCAAGGCAATGATGATTTCCCATTAATCCCAACACTGGTTCTTGGATCAAGCTTGCAGACTGCAAGAGTACGTTCATGGCAGGTGTTACCAGGCAGGACGCATCCCATTATGACATCAAAGGGCGGCGCTGAAGGGTACTTGTGGACTGCTACAAGGGTTATACCAGCAGAGGGGAAGGTATCAGCGAGAGGGAAATATTCTAAAAGGAGAACAGAAAATGCGCCGAAGGGCGACAAGTCGGAAGGAATCCAGAAACAGCTAGATAATGGTGATTTGGAATGAAAGAGTTATAGAGGTGGTTTCAGCAAGGCAAAAATATAAACTGGAAATTTTGTCATTTGCTCATGAATAATTCCTGCCTTGCAGCAGTGTCATCCCTTATGCAAAGCCCTTCAGCGGCACGCCATCTAATGCCATGCCTGCCTCAGCCTCGCCCACGTTTCCCAAGGTTCTTGTTCTTTGGCCCCTTGAACCACACTTATTTCAGTCGAGTGCACAGTTTCTAAGCAGATATTTCTACCCAATGCTTCACAAGCTTTTCCCCATGAACTTCCGCTTGGCAAAGCTCAACCACCATTTACTTGGCCGATCCGATTGTCCTCCGCTTCCATCCTCAAACACCCTCGCCAGCAACCGCGAGGCCAGTTCCTGTCGCACCTGCATTAGATATTGGCGCAAGGTCTCCGCTTCTTGACGCGATGCGGGGGGGTTAAACATCTATGTATACTAATTAGTTACAGTACATTCATCTGGAAGTTGAGAGCATACGAACCTGGTTGAGAGGGAAACCTGGATCGCCCGGGATGGAGAAATTGCTATCTAGAGCTATGCTCTGGACTTCTTTCTGGGCATCTCTGCAGGAGCGTTTATTAGTCACGTTTGTCCAAGAACAGTAATCGCACGCGCACAATCGGTAATGTAATGATGCAGAGCTGCAAATCCGCTCGCGTGACACTCCAACCCGATCAACAAAAACATACCTTGCGCTCATCTGGGGCTTGATCTTGCCCAGACATTCGCTAATCCATAGAATGCCATAGATCAGCAGGCGGTCAGCGGGCCCCTGGATCTCGAAGTTGCGGAAGAAGGTATTTGCGCGGAACAGGCTGAGAACTTCGTCGAGAGCGTCATAAGATTCGGAATCAGGGTCGGGGGAGAGGTAGACTGCTAGTGACGGATCTTGAGGGAGCGTGTACGCTGGACCACGGACCTTTGTGCGCAAGGGAAGAAGAGGGAAGTTGCCTATGAGTTGCGGGGAGGATTCATCATTGAAGATGCTATTGTATGCCTAGACGTTCTTAGTATGGTTGGCATTGAAGGCGTTGAAGGGATGATATGCGGGAGAAGGGAGTGGTAGACATTGCTTACAGGCATCTTGCTGGTATGGAAGGATTGTGGTGAAGTCGGCGTGAGGACGATGCGGACAAGTCCTGACGCTGTTTGGGTGGAGGGGTCGTTGTCATACCCGAATCGAGTTTAGGTCCTAGATCGGATGCTGCCTCGAATATTCGGCCACAATATCATCCTTAACGGTGAGCGTCTTCTTCAAGACCTATGTCACAACACACATACTATTATGTCAAAGAATTATCTTCTTAGATTGTTATAGTTAATCTATTTTCAGGGCTGTTCCTACATGATTTGAATTTAAGAGCGAGTATTTTCAAAATCCTTTTCGAGATTTGCTCGAATAACGAGCTTCAATAAGCGAGCGAGTATCTTCAATCGCTTTCCCCATGAGTAAAATTGAAACTATTTGGCCCAAAAAAATACAAAAGTAACAAGTCTCACAGATGTAAGAATATCAACGTTTAAAAAATAAAATAAAAAAGAGAAGTTGTTCTTCTTCACGGCTTTAACACCTCCCGGCCTGGGGGTCTTCTCCGTGCAACCCCGCTCTGGAGGGATCTGGACATTTTGAGGTCGTTGGTACGAGGCGTCCCAAAAGCAGGTTGCATCACAGTATGTTTTGCGTGTTTGTTGGTAAAAACTGCTTAACTTAGATGATTAAGTTAGTTTTGTAAACAAGTGAATCTTGACGGCCTTCACGAAATGAGAGATTCGGGGGCAGGGGGGGGGGGGGGGG
>KN832879.1:0-94674 GCA_000827325.1 Oidiodendron maius Zn | reverse complement strand
AGAGAGAGAGAGAGAGAGAGAGAGAGAGAGAGAGAGAGAGGGAAAGACAAGAAGAACGAGAATTGAAAGGAGATAAAACAAGGAGCCACAGTTAAGGAGAAACAACGGAATATACGTACCACTAGATATGAACGGTTGAGATGTTCTGGATTAGATGGAGCGGAAATGTCAAGAGGGTCGTTGATATCCAATCCTTTTCCAGGCCGACGCGCTCTCTGACGCGCGGGGTGCGAGATCACATGATGTATATCCCAATTCGGCTATGGCTATGAACGGTCTAGCAGCGAACGTTTTCTAGGCACCCCACATTGAAAAGAAAGGATGCAGGCCCAAGCTCTTTGAGGATGTGCTTTAGCCTTTATCGAAAAGAGTGTGAAGCGGCGAGTCAGGCTCAGTTTGCGTGCTGACGTTTCCAAACTAAATAATGAAGTCGATTTTATTGGCTTCCCCACCGGACTTCAGTTTCAAGGCTGAAGCTCTTTTAACGTTCTTTCAATCCTGACCCCACTTGACGAGGCGTATATATTTACAGTAAGTGGATCTGGTATATTCTTAAAATCAATGTTTAACGATTTGGATAAGCGAATTGATCGGACTTGCGAGTTAATCGCTCTACAGTATATCTACCCTCTTAACCTGTGACTGAATATACAACCACCATTTAATTAATTAAAGCCTAAGAAAGGGCCACAACCAAGGAATGGCTCCTGTGCCGCGCTCGTACTGTGCACCAGTAAGGCACATCAACGTCATTAATCAGGGCTGACCTAATCCAATTCCCTCTCCGTGTCCTCCCGCGAGCGGCACAAGAGCGAGCCTGAAACGGTTTAGCGCGGGGGTACGGTCTTGCACAGCCTCGCAGGGGAAGGATTCCTGCTTCCTTCTGCTTCTCTTTCTCATGGCATTGCCGGCATGGGCGGCGGTGTCTGGGCCCCTCCGGGTCGGGAGTCTGGTCGCGGCGGAAATTTAAAAAATGGCGCATGGCTATGAGGTCACTGGGCGAGGTACGAGGGGTGGGTAGGGCTAGGAGACACCGAGTTTCGTATCGGCTGCCGCATAAGGAGACGACCCTCTGCGATGCGGGAATAACTGCAGGATACTGCAGAGCGGGCGAGAAGGGGGTGAATGTGCGTGGTCGTTGTGTCTAAGTATAGAGACAGAGGTAATTCCTGGTAGGCATCACCATCGAGTCCTATGAAGGCGGGTGCCATTCCTGTGCCTGGATGTGGTCGTCGTGGGCCTCCTCGTAAAGCGGGAAAGGGATCGATACGCGCGACGAGCTATCTCTCCTTCAGTGCAGTGCGCACGTCCTGGTTCTCCTCTGCGAAAGGGCCGTTTGGTCACATCGTATGGACGGTGCGACGGTTCCATCACTGGTCGGAGACTCACAGTGTGGCTGAGACTCGGGGAAACGAGACGCGGGAGGATGGTTGGGCCGTCTTATGATGGGTAATCAAGGACTATTGTGCGAGGAGAAATACGGAGGAAATACAGGCAGGTTTACATATCTACCGCGACATGATTGGCCTGCCTTGCATATTCCGTAGTGCTGTTTCCGCGATGGCTGTGGAATACAGCGAATACCTCGCGAATTACCGCAGATCTACTATTCCAGCTTCCGCCTGGTGGTCAGCCCTCGCTAACCCCTCCGCGGCTTAGCGCCTGATTGTCCAACTGCTGCTGCCTGGAGTCGCCCTTCGAACGTCCGCCCGTCACCGAACGACTCGATTCTCTCCCATTCACTCTCACTTCTCGCGCCCTCTTCCTCTTGTTCTTCTTTTCATCTCTTCTTCAGCTTGATCAACAGCTTCATTCCTCGCGCTCTTCCTGTCCTCGGGCCATTGCTTTCTACGCCCTTCGTCTCCCGCCACCCTCGAGGCTCTCCGCCTGGCTGCTCACCTGCTCCGAGGCTCCCGTCTGCCTCGCGCTGGACTGGTCACGTAGGTCCCCTTGGCCCTTCTTTCTCCTCAGTCTCGAGGGGGTTCGTCCTGCCTCCCGACTGCAAAACACATATCTGTCCTGTCTGTCCCGCAATCTTGAGGGGTCTTGCTCTGTGCTGCCGTCTGTGATCTGTCCTTCCCACAGCTTCACCTCCAAGACTGCATCTTCCCAATCCGGCAGTGCATGAACACCCCCAAGACAAGGCTCTCAGGACTCAACTGTCCAACCATCTTCCTAGTGACTCACGCCCGGACTGCCAGAAAGCAAAGGCTAACCAGTGACATCCCAGTCCTGCCATTATCAGACTCTGTGGGGACCACTCACAACGCCCCCGGCATCATGTCCCTCAGCCATCCGCGCCGCTCCAACAAGTCCTCCTCTGCGGCCGTGACTCCCTCGTCGGCCACTGTTAAGACCACCATGTCCCTCCGCAAGGGAGCAACCTTCCACGCTCCCTCTTCTTCTTCATCTTCTTCTTCATCGTCGTCTTCAGCAACGACAGCAACCACAACTGAACACTCGCTCCCATATCACCTGCGCGTGCCCTCCCCTCCCCGCCGCGCCCAGTCGACCCTTGATGATGTCGTCGATGCCCACAAGCGTCGCGTTGCCTTGACCCTTGGAGACATTGATCGTGGCCTCGCTGCCACCGACTCCTCCTCCTCTGCCAGACCAACCTTCCGCGACGAGGCCGACCCCGTCCCGCGCGGCGTCCTCAACCACACCGTCGGCAACCAGTCGTACGGTCCCATCATGGACTCTGCCATAAAGAAGGAGGCCAGCGCCGGCCGTGCCGGCCTGCGCCCGCGCATCAGCCGTCGCCCCTCTCGCTTTAGTGACAGCGCCCTCGGGTCCTCAATCGAGTCGGCCTCGGGCAAGCCTCAAGATGGCGGCAAAACGGAGACCAAGACTGTCACCGCTTCAGCAATCACCCGCTCGGCGGCCTCCAACGTCAAAGGCACGCCCGCCCTCAGCACGCGTGCCACCAACCGCATTCGAGAGCATATCCTGCGACCACTGCTCGCCAACCCCGCCCTGAAGGACTTCCACCCTATTGTCCGCGACTGCCCTAGAAGGATCCACGAGAAGGAGATCGTGTGCCTGCGGGACCTCGAGAAGACCTTGGTATTCATGGCTCCAGTAAGTTCTCTCCCCTACGAAGATGTAGCGGGGGGTGTTGCTCACGCGTTTGCGCGTCTCAAGGAGAGGGCCAAGACCGCCGCCCTGTACCTGGAATTCTGCCTCACCTCTATCTACTGCATTCAAGCGACCGTCGACTTCCTCAGCGATCGCGAACAGACCCGCCCCTCAGACCGCCCATACACCAGCGGCTACTTTGTCGATCTCGTTGACCAAATCAAGCAGTACGCTCAGCAGGTCCAAGCGGCCAAGGAGAAGGAAGCCAACGGCGAGCAGTTGGATGACGCTGACCCCAAATCGTATGCCCCCTCGCCCACCCCCGCCCTGACTCACCGCGGGCTATATATGTTAACATATTTCTCCAGCACCGACGAGATCAAGCTTCACGGTGGCCTCACCAAGAACGGCCGCCCCGCTGAGCTCGTCCGCGTGGGCAACGACGGCAAGGCTATCTCCATCGCCACCGGAATGCCTGTCGACATGGACGAAGACAATAAGGGCGCAGTGCACTTCAAGCGCTCCCTGAGCCAGGAGCTCGAGGACGACGAGGCCATCCTACGATCAATGGCTCGCCGCAAGCGCTCGGCGTCCGCGGCTGAGCTGGCGCCCAAGAAGTGTCGTGCTCCAGGCTGCGACAAGGAGTTCAAGCGTCCTTGTGACCTCACCAAGCACGAGAAGACGCACTCCCGCCCATGGAAGTGCCCCGTTGCCACCTGCAAGTACCACGAGTACGGCTGGCCCACCGAGAAGGAGATGGACCGTCATCACAATGACAAGCACTCTGCCGCCCCAGCCCTCTTCGAGTGCCACTTCAAGCCTTGCCCGTACCGCTCCAAACGCGAGTCCAATTGCAAGCAGCACATGGAGAAGGCCCACGGCTGGGAGTACGTCCGCTCCAAGAACATCGGGAAGAACAAGGAGACGTCGGTCGAGGAGCAGGGCAACAACCACGGCCTGCCCACCCCGCAGACCACCAATATCCAAACCCCGTCCAGCGATGGTCAGGTTGTCAACACTCCTGAGGACGACTGGGAGATGACATGGGACCGAAATGTCATGATCGATCCACAGAACCAGATTAATTTCCCCGAGTACAACAGTGACTCCGACATCGCCATGTTCCCCCCCCCTGCGCTGGACTTCTCCCCGTCTTCGACGGACTTCAACCAGTCTAGCTCCAACCACTCTCCGTATGTCAACAATACCTTGACCGCCCAGGACACGTTTCAGGAGACCTTTCCTGAGTTCGGCAATGGCGTCGACTTCAATCTGTACGACAACGAAGACCTGTATAGCGCCAGGGCACAGATCCCAACACCCAATCACGAGGTGTTCCAACAACTCGAGAACCAGACCTTCAAGACCTCTATCCCTCTGACTCAAAATTCCATCCCTCACATCTCGCCCCTTGGACACGGGAATCACATGCTCTACAGCCCCACGTCCCTCCAAGACATGGACGAGGGCTTCGAGGACTTCCTCCCACAGGGTCCTCAGCGCCTCGGAGCCACCGACTTCCAGCTGTTCCCCTCTTCGAACAGCGGCACTGTCACCAGCTCCGCGCCTAGCGTCTTCTTTGGTGAGATCCCGAAGCCCGTTAGCTTGTTTCCGGGTACTACTGCCCAGGAGCTACTGGATTTCTACGCCGCGACGACCCAGGCTGCCACGCAAGGCCACAACCCAGTGGCTATGATGGACTGGTCATCAGAGGACCAGTTCAGTAGCTACGCACCACAGTAAACCAGAAACTGTGGTAAGATAAAAAGAGAGACCATATACTGTTGAATTAGCAAGCCCTGGCGTCATCATCATTTTTTTCCATCTCTCTTCCTCTTCTCATCTCATTGAATGACCTGACGAAAGACTAATGGGAGGTACGAGGTGCGAGCGGGAGAAGTGCCCGTGAGACACAGCTGGGGATTGTCATGATAAACTGAACCATTCAAATAAACAAATTTTCCATTGTGGTGAATATCTCAACGGGGTAATTGCAGCTGAGTCTGAGCTCGTTTACTCCGGGGATTTATGTTTTTGTACGTTTCTCTTTTGGATCTGGGGTATGAACATCTTTTCTACCTTTTGAGTATTGAGTTTGGAGCGCGGTAGGATCTTATTGAGGGTCAGGAACACCTTAGGATAGACCAGAATCTCCATTCGGAAGATGAATGCATTTGGAATGAATATGAATACTCTATTCAGGACACACATATCCCGTTTGCAGCGTTACGCTCACATTGTCTTGTCCTCAAAATAAGCTTGAATGTGCGTACCCACATGCCAGTACCAGTGCCAGTGATATTGAGGGGGTTTGGAGGGGAATGGCACGGCGTGCAATGTGGACGGAATAGGTCACCGACAGCATACCCGCTCTAGCCGATTGAGTCAATAGCATAAACATCTGTTTTCGTATCAGGGACGCATTTGGCAATATTTGTCACGGCCTACTGAAGGAGGAATGAAATATAGTCATACATTGGAAGGAGGGGAAAGGGGTGGGGAGGTAACTAGGTAGCAAGGACACGTAAAAAATGAGACATTTCTTGAGATAAAATACGTCCATACTTTTTCATGCTCGCTCGGTGAAGGATTCTTTTACTCATCCACCCTATACTAATCCATGCATTTGATTTATTTTTGGGCATCTGGGCGGGGAACTTGATGCAACCTGGTCGCCAATTGAAGGCTGCCACTTCAGTCACTGGTTTAACTGTCCCTCTCGTGTGTACTGAAATTGCAGTACAAGTCTTATGCGACTGCAGCTCCAGCAAGGTTTTATATAGAAACAGAACAAATCGAGTTTGCTTAAACTTGGGGATTTTTCAACTTGAAGCCGAGAGAAGATTATAGGTGCCAATAATAATATACATAAAGCGTGATGGTTTGATAATGCAATGAAACTGCTTTGCTCCCTGTGGCCGGAAAGTATATGTTAGAATCTACTTTGGTAGGTGTTATGATTCGGAACGGTTTCATTCCATTCATTACATTAGATTTGCACAAATATCTGTGCGAAAAAGGGAGGTATGGATTAACTCTCTATTCGATATTTCTCTCTATGCTCTTGAAACAAGAAAGGCCTCATCCTTTTGATCTGTCTGTCTTTCTTTTTAAAGATGGTGTATCTGCAAACATCCGCCTCGTATCTATGTACACGTTGAAGGACTGAAGAAAGAAGTCATGACAGTAAACAGTAACACCAACTCCCTCTAACGCCAATACAATACGATGTGATAGCGCCCGCTAATGACCAGGAACGATGAGAGCGTTGCGATATCTCGGATCCAACCAAGAAGGGAAACAAGACAATATACCCATTTTCCAACAGTGCTACTTTCTCACATGCCTCGTGAAATCTTACAAGGGCCGCCCATCCCTCAATTTCTGCCTCAGATTTGCCAGATAACCCTTAGGCCACGTAACAAGCAATTCGGCATCTGTAGGACTCTTCCCCTTGCACTTCAGCGCGACATTCTGGAGTATCCTGCCCAGCAACTCCTCCGTCATAGGGAATGCGTCGTCGTCCATCTCCACAGGATTCAAGAACGGATCTCTCTCATCCAATAGCTCTGTTGCCGTTGGCCGCGCGTGTTGATCGCGATTCAGACATTTCTTGAGCGTTCGGATCAGGCTGGCGGGCACCGTCACGCCGCCTACGCCTGTGGCGGGGTACTCGATGGCGTAGTTGAAGTTTATGATGGCCTGGCAGCGCTGCATCTGGTTTTGGATGTGCGCAAAGGGTGCCTTGCCGTAGACCATCTGGTACAGAATGCAGCCCAAGCTCCAGACGTCGCTGGGTTTCCCGAGCTTCATGAGCTTGGGTTCGTTGCTATGTGCAATGCGGCCTCGGGAGTCGGAGGACTTGGCGTTGGAGTCCATGAGGGACTCGGGAGACATGTAGTTAGGTGTGCCTATCTGCGTGTCACGGTGCACGTTGACTGTCTCGTCTGTCTGGATAGCGTTTGCGATGCCGAAGTCGATGAGCTTGAGACGCCCCTTGACGAGGACGAAGTTGTGTGGCTTCAGGTCCGAGTGGACAACGTCGTGTTCGTGGATCGCCTGCAGGCACTCGAGCATCTCTTTCCAGTAGTGTCGCACAAAACTGACGTCGAACTTGGCATGATCGGACTTTAGTCGCAGCTCGAGGATCTTGTTCATATCCAATTCTCCCATTTCCATGAGCTGGAGTTGTGTTAGGACCAGAGGATTATTGTTTGCGAGGAGATACTTACGACACTCAGCGTTCCCTTTTCTTCATTAAGTTCATAGTCATACAGCCGTATGACCCTGTCCACGGTCTCCAGTTTCTTGAGAAGGTCAATCTCCCCTTTAAAACCGCGCACAGCCATCTCGTCCGCGTCCTCTAAGGATACCCTCTTGAGGGCAAAGAAATTCGAGTTCTCAGCCATGACCCGGTATACCCGTGAACTTCCTCCACGCCCAATACAGTCTAGCCGTGTGAATTGCTTGCCATTGACCCTTAGCCTATTCTTCTTCCCGCTCGCTTGTGAAGTAGTGGCTGCGCCTGCGGTGCTTGTTGCAGTTTCGAGAATTGACATCTTTGGAGGAGGCGGTGCTGGCCTCCGGGGCGTATTCTGGCTCCTTGGTGCCAGCGGGCGTCTCTCAGGTGATGTTGCGGTTTGCAGAGCACTTAGATCCATACTCTGTGCCCGGGTAGGAACCTTCTCAAGCTTGTCAAGATGTAATAATGGAGCCTGTTTATTTCTTTTGAATGTGGGAGGAGCTTCATTCTCCTGATCATGTGTCGAAGGTAGGTCCAGTCGTGGCGCGGGAACTTTGAATGATGGCTGAGCAGCAGGTCGTACATCTGACTTGATGGCAGATGGCCTTTGGGAGCTGGCAAGGGTGGGTGGAGGTGGCGAATTCGACCGTAATATATAATTGATGAGATCTTTTGAGCTGACAGGACTTCCAGAGGCAAAATCCCGGTATGTTGACGAATATAACGATGCCCGATTCGCTTCCTGATCTTGAAATGAGAGACGATCTTGCTCTTGCGATTCAGGAGCTTGTGATTCTTGATTTTGTGGCTCTTGGCCAGAACCACCCTCCAGTCCGTCACTTTGTCCCTCCAATGGACTCTGTTCCTCATCATCCAAACGTCTCCTCCCGCGCCGGGCAGGGCCACTTAGAAAGGCCCCAGAGACTTTGCTGACCCTCTTCATGCGCATAGAGCCCGGCAATGGCATATCCTCGCCATATCTAGGGCGTCCAACTGTCGAGACTTGGTTGCTTATTGGTGCTTTTGCTGCCGTTGTAGGACACTCTTGGGACTCAACAACCCTCTCGTCTCTTGTTGATACCAAGTCGGTCCTATTCGAGAACCTCTCGGATGAACCACCCGATAAACCATTGTTGGATGGAGATGTTTTAGCGATTCGGACCGTTCTTGGCACCTGGGCTGGCGTATTGAGATCTAGTGGGTCTTCTGGCTTTGGGACAGTTTGTTCCATGCTCTTTTGAACGGCACTTGATAGGGATGATGCTTTTCTAAGAGATGAGGACCCAGGAGTCCCGCTCAGTCGAACCACCCGTCGAGCATATGGGCTATGTAGGCGACCCCCCTGTGCGGATACTCGCGAAGGGTTTGGAGACTCGTGTCCTGCGTTCCTGTCTGCTAGATGTGTTCCACTGCGACTACCATGGCCAGGGCTGCTTCGAGAATAATTGGAAGGCGATTTATCAATTATAGAAGGTTCATCATTGAGAAGAGCTTTTGTGAGAGCACTGAATTTCATCGGCTGGGGAATCTCGTCGTCGGAGCTGTCGTTCAGGGTGTATTGGCGGGGGCGAGTCTCCTGCTGCGATTCAGTGCGGGTATGCTGAGATCTAGTGACTGCAGGCTGATATGCCTGCCGTGAGGAGGGCCGCCTGAAGAGCGACGGGAAATGAGAAGATCCTATTGGGGTTGGTGATGCCATTGCCATTGGGCCGGAATATGTGTTAAATCACAGAGATAACGATGATGGGCGATGGTTCTTGTCGAATGATAGATTGCAGGCCGCAGTCGCCAATTCCATAATCCGGATCCGAGAAAGGACAACTATCAATAACTCGAGCGCGTTGTGTGAAAAATTATCGCGTGTTGTTGAACTTGAAGTTGTCATGTTCAGTTGGCATCCTGACCGTGTGGGATGAGGAGGTGATTGGCTGTGTTCTTTTAACGCTAAATGTAAACATGGCAACCGGTTGCCTAGGGCGAAACAACAGAAATGTCTGGATCCCCTACTCAACACTTCTACAGATATTTCCACCCTGACCAGGTTCGCCGTGAAGGGGTTTTATATTCCGAAGGAGATCCAAGGGTTGGCATCCCTGTATGGGCCCTCTCGAGATCCGTTGTTTCAATGTTTCGAAGATAATCTCACATGGGCGAAGATCAGCTTCAACAAAGATGCCCATCTATATGGCAAACTTCTTGATATCTCCCTCTTCCCCTGTACCATCGCCCGTTGTAGCTGCACCGAAATAATTGGTGAGTGAACCTTCTGGCCAAGATATTAAAACTTTGCTCGACGAGGAGCAAAACATGAAAACAATATTATTCGCGAGACATGAGCGCGGTATGCCAAAGACTTAGTTTAGGAAGAGGGAAGTCTTGATTTAGTCTGTCGTTGCTATTCTATTTTACCTCTCAATGAACGCCATTCTAGATGTTCCTAATGTAAACGCTTCATAGTCCTATGCAGCCTCCGTTATCCTCCATTAACGCCCCCGAAAATTCCCCATTCCGGTTGCCTCGCTACACAACCAAATGCCCCGCGACAAACTCCTATCATCCTAGATTAATAGTTTTACAGAGTCATAAGACTGTTGACTTACAGGGTATCTTAATTGTAGCTCTGAGGTGACCTTTTCCACTTCTTCTGCTAATCCTTGGACGTTTGCATCCCACCTTCGTAGCTCTTTTCCGACTACACCAGCTGCCCTGCCACTACCCTTCTCTCCTGTAGCCTCGCCACCCTCAAACCAAATGATCCTCTCTATCTGGTCGATTCTGCCAACGAGACGCCCCTGCTCAATCATCCTGGCTGTTGTCTCTTCCGCCTTCTCTCCATCCAGACCAAGTAACAAACCTAAAGCTTCAAAGTCAATATTACTGTACAAGCGGGATGCGCCTCGCAGGTTGTGTTCCACGACTGCCTTCGCAAGCACAGTGCTGCCATCTGCTGTTTTCGCCAGCTGGTGAACCGCCAAGCCCTCTGCAAACTTCTCTACTTCAGCGGGTGTTAACAGCCTGTCCAGAAACATCTTCTCCAGGATGCCGTATTCCTCTAATGTGCTAGACCGCTCATCCTTATATAGCCTTCCTAGTGCACGACTACGAGCGGGACCAGCAGGTGCTAGAACGGCACACTTGATAGCCATGCTGAGGGTGTGCAAGCGCTCATCTTCGGCAATGACTGACATGAAACTGATGTCGTGATACCCTTGTGCAGCAGCTAAGAAGTCTCGACGAGCATCTTGAATACGAGCTTGACACAGCCTGAAGTGCAGATTGAGATCCCGATCCGACACAGTGTAGATAAGATTCTTCACTTTGTTTAGATACTGCTCTGCGAGTGTGGTATCATCGACTTCCAGGTAGTTGCGAGTGATGCGGATCCAGAATCGCACCTTGTCTTCGTTGGCTATCTTCCTCTGGGAAGATTCGAGGGGGATGCCGGCTAGTATTTTGGCTGCAGCGAGGAAGTCTTCATCGTTTTCAAATGAGTCAGCCATCAGCTCCCTAATGTGTACAGCCTGCTCTTCGAATGAAGAGGCTTGCGATTGAAAGACGGTAAGAACATGTTCGCCGACTTCGGTCTTTGTGTCGTTGTTTTGGACAGTTCTGAGGGTGTCGACAAAGAGGATGCTGAGGGATCGCGTCGCAACGATACCGAGTGCGCCGTCAAATATGGCATCGATGATGGCGATGAGGTCTACTGGACGCTGTGCTGCTGGAGTGGAACGCACCAGTGCGAGGAGACGCTCAAAGCCTTGTTGTTTTTCTGAGGAAGCTGCAATGCCTTGCAGCGCTTCAGATACCCGTGAAGATGCCATGACCAACCCAAGCTGTCGATCTGCTCCGTATTGTGGGCGTTTGACAGCGTTCAGAGTAATGGAGGGGCTGATGCTTTGACGACGTGGGGAGACCTTCGGTTCATCAGGCGAGGCTGCGATGCAGCGAGCTTAGTCATTAACTTAGCTTGTCCACCGGCTACATGCAATCCCCCTAAAACTAACGACATGCCGACGCCCAAAAACATCACAGTTTCAACTTATGGGCGCGAGGATGGGGAGAAGTTTCTGTAGTCATCCGTCCTGCTGGTGCATTTGGTGTATGGTATGAAGTGCATGCCACTAGAACCGAGCATCAGAGAGAATCATCACTGGTTTGCATCAACCTATCAGCAGAGATATCCAGCCACTCTCATTTAGTTGCTGTTATCACCTAAGGAATTGAGCCCGTGTTGACTTCTATACCTCGCGTCTGAGATGCGTGCCACTGTATAAGCTGTGACTTTTGATATGTCTCACCCAAAATGGCGTTCGTGTACACCATCTGGAGGACTTCCTTTGCATAAATACTCGACCTCAACCTTTCATTTTTACTCAGCACAGTTTTATCTATTGTTCATCGCAATTTTTTTGTCTTTCCCAGGTGGATATGCTCGATACCATCTATCTCATGCTTGTAAGTCGTGATCTCTCACCGATTTCCGAGTTTACAGTTTAAACCATGGAGTTTTATAGTAAAATCTCTAGTACAGGCCCACAGACTAGATAGTCACCATATAAGACCGTACCACGGCAAATATTGAGGAGTGTGGTGTAACCTGCACACGCTATAGTTGTCTGAGGGGCTTTATCGCCCCCAACCAGGATGGCTTGGACAGAAGTAATCCTATTACCTTTCTCGAAAACGCAACGCTTTCTCCCGTGCAATTTGCCGAGTTTTTTTTCATTTCCCTCGAGCGACCTAACACCTTCCAATATTGCAGCTAAAATCTCCATTCCTTGAGAAGGCCGTGAGCAGGCGTCCGTGGTTTTAGCAGTGGGAACTGTGCGGGATCATGGTAGCCAAAAGGGGGTTATTGGTTATTGGTAAGAAGGGCTATCATTGACCCGCAAAGGAGTATATACCCCGAGACAAAATACGGCTTTGGAGATGACGCCGGATGTATCGGCAATCGTTACTACGATGAGTACAGCTCTTCTGCATCTATGATTCGACCGCGCTCTTCGTATTACCTTTGCTGGTCATGAGGAGTGGGGGAGGGGTTTTGCTCGGGCAACACCATAGGATAGATATAACTCAGAGCAACATTTGACAATCGAGGGTCTGTCACACTCATCCAGTATCGACCACTAGTCGCCCTGGAGTCAGCTGGTACCCTGCAAGACCCGTGGCAGTTTGTCCTAGCCTTACCTGCTCGCGACCGAAGTTGGGCCAGGATTGCACATCTATGGAAGGGATCGACTGCGGGGTGAAAGCATAAGTGGGAACCTAGTGAAATCTCAATGGAGGATTGTCGAGGACCCTGGATCTGTTATTGCATCTGCAAACGTGGGTCTTTGTAGCTGCCTTCGCTGTCGTCGCTGCACAGGTTGCCACGGCGGGCTCATCGAAGAAGGTATTTATTCCCCGCACCATCCTTCGATGATCTCCATGGGAAAGTCCCTAACTCCACCTCCGTACGGGTCCGATACGAATCATCCAAGCACTTCACCATGTTCATCGGCAATATCTACGTGATCGCAGCCGTCGCTGTTGTTGGCGGCGGCCTCTTCGGATTCGATATCTCATCTATGTCTGCCCAGCTGAGTGAGAATGCCTACAAATGTTACTTTAACCAAGGGCCCGAAGGCCCCCCTTTCAACGACAACCTAAACTGCAGCGGACCTAGGTCGCTCGTGCAGGGTGGCATTACCGCATCCATGGCGGGTGGCTCATGGCTGGGCGCTTTGATCTCAGGTATCCTGTCGGACCGCATCGGGCGTAAGCCGACCATCCAAATCGGCTCTATCGTGTGGTGAGTGCCGGCCACGGCATAGAATATAAATGCCGAAATCCGGGGTATATGCCGTAGTACAACTGTCTAACAACAGACTTTTTATTTTAGGGTTGTCGGCTCTATCCTCATCTGCGCCTCGCAGAATATTGGCATGCTTATCGTCGGTCGCATTATTAATGGTCTCTCTGTGGGCATCGAATCTGCGCAAGTTCCAGTGTACGTGTCGGAGCTGGCTCCGCCCTCGAAGCGTGGTCGGCTTGTTGGCACTCAGCAGTGGGCCATCACTTGGGGTATTATGATCATGTTCTAGTAAGTCGTGCAAACTATACGGCCTTTGAAGATACATTAATGCTGAGCGCTATAGCGTCTCGTATGGCTGCTCTTTTGTTGGCGGTCAACATTCAAATGACTACAAGACGGCTTCTTTCCGAATCCCTTGGGGGCTGCAGATGATTCCCGCTGTCTTCTTACTGATTGCCATGACGATTCTGCCCGAATCTCCTCGATGGCTTGCACGCCAAGATCGATGGGAGGACTGCCATGACGTTTTGGCTCTGGTCCATGGCAAGGGCGATCGGAACAGCCCATTCGTTGCACTCGAACTGGAGGACATCAAGCAAATGTGCGAATTCGAACGCCGCCACGCTAATGTTACCTACCTTGATCTCTTCAAGCCTAATATGCTTAACCGAACCTTTATTGGCATCTTTACACAGATATGGTCACAGTTGACCGGCATGAATGTCATGAGTATGTGTTCCTCCTCTTCTTCTGTTCCTGCGGCAGCTCTGAACATATATTTCAAGTGTATTACATCGCATACGTGTTTGCCATGGCTGGCTATACCGGAAATGCCAATCTCCTTGCATCGTCAATCCAATATGTTATTAATGTCGTCATGACTATTCCTGCCTTGCTCTGGGTCGATATCTGGGGCCGTCGTCCAACCCTGCTAGTTGGTGCAGTATTTATGGGTATATGGATGTATACGAACGGCGCCATTTTGGCTGTCCACGGAGTTGTCGTCCCTGGTGGTATTGACGGTGTAGCTGAAGAATCTATGCAGCTGACTGGCTCCGCTGCAAAAGGGCTTATCGCCTGCACATACCTCTTCGTGGCATCCTTTGCACCTACATGGGGCCCTGTCTCTTGGATCTACCCACCTGAGCTGTACCCGCTCCGTCTTCGTGGGAAGGGGGTTGCGGTCTCTACCTCTGCGAACTGGGCCTTTAATCTCGCGCTAGGTCTGTTCACACCGCCCGCATTTGTGAATATCAGGTGGAAGACGTACATCATATTTGGCGTCTTCTGCACTCTCATGTTCATTCACGTGCTCTTGCTATTCCCGGAGACTGCGGGCAAGACCCTTGAAGAAACCGAGTATATGTTCGAAGACCCGGCGGGTATTAAGTATCTTGGTACTCCCGCTTGGAAGACCACAACTAACACGAAGCACATCATTGCCATTGAACATGGTGATATCGAGAAGAAGGTCATTCATGAACCAGATGAACCCGTTGCAGCCGCAGCTCCTGCAGAGGTGACCAAAGAGACAAAGGAAACCGTGTGAGTATCCTGCGAGTCATCCAGTGATACTCAGCCACACCAATTTTCCTTGGTTAGAGCACTGTTCGAACTCTAAAAGAACGATATTCTGCAAATGTGCATTATCAATTGGCAATAAGTCGTCCGTAATAATACCATTCCTTATGTCGCACCACCCTTCGTTAGTTAACAATAATTACACTATCCATTATCTTTACGTGCTCAGACCACTGTAACTGCATTCACTGAGAACTCTCGTGTCATACAATTAAATATCATGACGGGAGAGAACATCTCTCGCACCTGCCACAATTGTGATTGTCACCGAGGCGACAGATCCTGTGCCTGCTACAGAAAAAGCTCTCTAACGGTTCCATCATTCTTCGCAAAAGCAACTCTCAGCAAGCGTATCGTACCCAGCATCTCCTACCGCAGAGGCGTGGACCTTGTTTTCAAGCTAATACTAAAGCTCCAATTTCTTGTCTTCAATTATATTCCCTTCAGTCGATCAGTTTACCCAAATTTTGGCACAAGCCATTCTGGTCTGCGTATTTACGGCGTCTTTTCTTTTACAGAAACCTTTAGCATGATAAGATTAAGACTTTAAATGTAATAGATATTGAGAGGCACCGTTGGATATATTACGGATATCTAGCCTGACTAAAATGGGATTCTTATGATCCTATTCAACGGTCAATAGATCACTTTGTGCTCATTGCGACGAAACAAACTTATATCGTCCGCACTCGACCTAAGGTTAGTAGTTAGGTAGGAATGTGGGGTAAGTCTGTAGAGCATTCAAGAAGGATGAGCGCGTAGTATTAGCTCCGCTAGGAATATTTACGACAACGATGAGCTGAGCGCCTCTATAGTTTATATCCGATCCAACGTCACCCCAACTGGTAAGACCAAGAGGTGGGGTGGCGCGTTCGGGTAGAGCGGCCTGTCGGCCAGCATGTCAGATCCTAACTGAGCAGGTAGTATTTCTTGAGATGGGTATAATGTGCTGAGTAGAATGGTCATGGATCGTATCTGTAAGCGTTACTTTTGAGAGTGCATTTGCTTATTACTACATAAAATAAGCACATCATCCCTACAATAGAGGGACAAGCAGCGGATTTAATGTGAGAGAGTGGATTGGTGATGTAGGCGGGAATTTTCCCAAGCGCCCAGCTCGGGCTGACAGCTAAGGATAGAATGACGATCCTAGTGTGAAATATAGCTGCTCCGCTGTCCTGTCTGTATTTCCTGATATAGAGAAAGATATATATATACATATATACAATTGACATCTACCTCCACCTTGGATGTGCTGCTTTCACTGGCACTGAAGCCCCCCATCACAACATCGAAAAACAGTTCAGCAGGAGATTCCATACCTTAAATATTCTATTGATCCGGAAAGCATGCCATTACCAAAGGACGCGTTCGTCATCAACGGCGGGTGTGGTTGCGGTGCCGTGCGGTACAAACTCAGCATCCCAGAGCTGAGCCAGCGCCCTCTTCACCCGTACTCCCAGAAATCGGGGAGTGGAGAAGCAGTCCGCCTTCCAATGATCTGCGTGGACCACTGCAACGACTGCCGACGCGCCACAGGCAACCTGCTGCCGCTCTGGATATGTGTACCTGTGGCCTTTGTCACGGTGTCAGTAATCCGGCGCTCGTCCGCCAATCCGGACACCGATCCCGTGAAGAGAAAGACAGCACCAGCTGAGCCTCGTGGCCCTTGGGCACCTGCGAAGGAGATCTTCATGCCAGGGCCCGCGAGCAGTGACTCGTTCCTGGGGTTCTACCACTCCTCCGAGCGACGCACTCGTTCGTTCTGCGGCCGCTGCGGCACCTACCTGGCCTACTCTGTTAATCCGATGCCCAAAGGGTGGCCTGACATGCTAGACATCTTGCTGGGGACGGTCGATCGCGAGGATCTAGACGGACACGCCCTCACGCCGGAACGGCAGCTCTGGTGGGACTGTGGGATTGACTGGGTTCAGAAGCTTGCCACTGAGGGCGCAGGCGGGCTGCCGATCCATTCTGATGTTGATGTGAGCCGTGATATACGGGATCCTAATCAGGCAGCGTGAGGGAATCCGTACGGCGGCAGAGCTCGACATCATATGCTAATTTGTAATTAAATAATGGCCCGTTGTTTAATGCAATCCTTTTGCACATATCCGAATCATTGTAGACTAGCTGGCGAAGATTGTGAGCTGGAATCTAAATTTAAGTGCTGCTATAGCTCAGTTGATAACGCCAGTGCCTATGATGGTTCATTCCCTCCCACCGTCTCCAATCACCATTTCTCAGATGAGTGTCGCAAACGGTAATATGGAGAGCTATACCCACCTGCGCACCTCAAGTATAGAGAGTAATAGGCAAGGAGGTGGCAATGAACAGCAGCCTGACGAGACCCTACTGCTTCGCAGCGTTCCCGACCTCCCACGGCATGGCTCGTCATCGTTGTGGAGTTGTGTGAGCTATTCGCATTCTGTGGCCTGTTAAAGCCCCTCCGGAGCTATATCCAGATTCCTAGCCATGACGGGTTGCGCCCGGGTGGCCTTGGTTAGAGTGCATTCGAGTGTCCTCTGGGCTAATACTTGTACCAGGTCAAAGTTAGTCGCATCAACTTATGTTTCTTGCCTTTATTTCCTTGACACCGATGCTTGTGTGGGCGTATTCGGGCTTGAGTGCTACGGCAATGCTTACAGGGGCGGTCTTTTGGGCTACATTTGGAGGAAAAGATGCAGAGGATATCTCGTAAGTGATTGAAAGAGTAGATTGTAGCATATAAGATCTGACTATCAAGCTATATTAAAACAATAGACGGATATGGCGAATAATAAATAGAGTTCCAGATATGATAGTGAGGATACGTCTGCCTTAGTCCTCTCATTTCCCTATTAGAAGTTGCGGCAAAACACAAGGCAAAGTGTGAAGCATTACACTACCTCCCTTAGCAAACCGGTGTTAAGATCATATGCAAATCCAAGAACAAGGAGATCCTTGCGTAGGAAAGGGGCACTTTTAATGGCAGCTACATCTCGACGAATACTCTCATCTAGGCCGATACTAGGGTCGCAAGTCAGTTAAATTACTCTTATTGAGAATCTAGTGCAACGCATAGTCATGACAAGAAATGTGGGAAACACCAGCCGGGGAAAGGGATGCCCACTTTTTGAACGTGCCAAAGGCAGTTGTGGTTGGAACCTTTTTAGCCTCTTCAGGGTTTCTTTCGAACATCCCCTGGCGGACTTCATCGTCGGTGATGTTCAGACCACCGCAATCTGAACTCAAAAGGTCAATACTTCATTTTATATTCATAATTGATATTGTAAGACAACTATGAAGTTGCAAAGCGATAAGTAGCATCAGAGGACAGTGATTGACGTACCCGTGTGGTGAATTACAAGAACAGTGCCTATACTGCCCACGGTATCCAGTACTTGCAGTGTACGCATGCAATCCAAACTTCTGCCGCCAGCTGTACGGATAACACTTGCTTCTATCATATATTATTAGCTTGGTGAAAGTAAACGAACTATACGACCCAAAGCGGAAACGGCCGAGGGATATTATAAGTCAGAGCAAATGAAATGACGAACCAAGTCGGCTGAAATTGAAGAATTCTTCTGGGATAACTCTCGGATCCGAGCAAGTCACTATATTATTTAAGATTAGCATTTGCACTCGTCGATATATATCCTGCTAGCTTTAAGATACAATCTTGACCCACAGTCATATTGAGAATAGATAGTAAACTAAAGCAACGACAGTCATGAAAGCTCCATCAACTTACGAATCGTTATACCTCCAATCGGATTAGCCTTGACACGTTCTCTCAGCGCAGAGAGTGGCGGAGGAGGGGTATATGTTTCTGCGTATTTTCTATAGCATGCCCTCTATATTAATTCGGAACTGAGAACAACTTTCATAACCAAGTTACTTACGCATTTCGGTCAAGAAATTTCTGCACTCGTTCTTGAGCCATGTTGCTGAAAAGTAGTATATGAAGCTTAAAAGGTACGTCAACTGTATGCGCTGCTTTAAGGATGAAGAGACCAAGACAGAGAGCTATGTGAGAGCTCGAGTTAGATCTTATATGTAGTATCAGGTTGGGTGATATTTCATACGCAGCTTCGCTGCCAAACCCCATGTTCCGAAGGGTCAATATACAAGGTCAGAAGGTTGGGACGCACTCGTGTCTCCACATCTTAGTTCCTTGCCGTGACTATGTAGAGGCGGCAGCCCAACAAAGCATGTCCTGGAAGGATTAAAAAATGATTAGTTGAATTAAACGTGCCGGTTTTCGAACGCTGACTGCAGAACAGAACTGATTAGAATTGTTGAGAGTGGTTGAGGAAAGCCGATATATGATTAGTAGTCACGAAACGCGGGGCAATGGTGTTGAGCGCAAGCAGATCGTGTTTAAATATAGTTGCCATTTTAGAAAGTGGAGATCATGTTCTCGATTTAAAAAGGACACTTGTTACAGGATGTATGGTCATAGAATCTACCTGAGGATTACAAACTTTTCATTCGCCGGAATGAGCATTTGAATAGAGAGCCAGCGTATGCGCGTTCACTAATCATGGAGTCACGATAGATAACTTGACGAAGATGGACGAAGAAGGACGGATAACATGCAGGCATAATTAAAGTCCGTATAAATACAGTACCGATATAATACTTGCGCATCTAGACCTCCAACAGATCCTGCAGCTGCGGTGTATAGAGCGACACAAGATATCCACGATTGTCTCGGACGCCCTGCAAGCGCCGGGCAAAACCATGATAACCAAACGTTTTGCACATAATACTTTGTGCACACCAGTAACCTTACTCGCCACCCTTTCTATTCTATGGTAAGGACGTTGACATTGTCATAAATCGCATCTAAGGAAGCTGCTTTTAAGTGATGTAGACCACCAACCTTACTTAGGGACTATATAGTCAAGCAGATACTGGTCAGACTTATCACTCGTCTAGCAATATTCATGACTAGAATTCTAGAGGAGTAGACGTTGCTACAGCTTGGCATCTGAGAAGTGGCCAATTGTGACCGAATAGAAGCCCCTGACCAAATAAGCCAGGGGTGATATGATTGGGTCAAGTTGCCTTAGCGGGTGGAGTGTGTACTTTGTATTTGTTGATGAGACTGCATTTCTCGTGCATTCTGCCCTACCTCCGTATTCCCCACAGTTCTCACCGCTGGTTCTTTCTAATTAGCATCCTTGTGTCTTATGCTATACCATCTCATTTTACCCTGCGATACGCCGCTTCCCATTCAGGGCATTGGTGAAAACATTTTTATAGCTGCTCATAGACACTCTCAGCAATTGACTCGCAGCTACACGATGACCCCTTGAGCCTGTTGAGCAAGTGCTCCCAACATATTACGCAACTGTATGAAAGACTCGCTGAGTTCAATGACGAGAAGCGCATTCTCAACGTTGAAGAGCTTACGTGGCTCTTACCATGAGCTCCCGAGTTCATTCTGAAAGACTGTAGCCAATTTATATGAACTACAAACCAAACAAATGATCTCTACGGCCCAGACAGCCTAATACACTGGGAAATTAACCTGGATCGAAAGCTTTTATCGTCGCAGTCATCTGGAGAATACCCCACTAATTCCAAGTACGGCTCTTTATTGAGTTTTAAAATTACAACGGTTTCGACTGCGAGCCTTGGTATGGTAGTGGCAAGCATTGCAGTTATGTGGGTATTGTGGCGATCGAATTGCTCACCTGGCATGGACTTTTGTTCTTCGGCTCTCCAATGGCAAACTTGGATCTGCTTGTTGATATTCTATTGACTTTAATGTTCAGTAAAGCAATAAATGCCATATAAAAATGACCATTCACTGAAATTGATCGAGGCATTGTAGTTTGGTTTCAATCTCGACAGAGGGTGGAAAACACTCGCCAAGACCTTTTTCATTGGTCGAGATAGTTTGCTGTGAAAGATTACCAAAAGGCTGTAACTGCCATAGCAATCATAATTATTCAACTTATACACCATCTAATTGTGGATTGTTATATGTATTAGTCAAGCGAAAGAGTATATATCGCTCGAGCACGGCTGTCGTCACCTCTCCGCAAGTCTTGCCCGCCACTAGTGACAGATCTCTGGTCTCCATGTGGTAGGATGATATCGACATCCTTCCAAATAGGGATATACTTGTTATCCTTACCCTTTTCAATGAGAACATCAACATTGTTCAACGTCGACATGTAGCGGATAGTGAAGCTAGAGATATCTGGCCGTGCCGATATGCCATCATCCTCGTACCAAGTGACACTGTAAATACGAGAAGCATCTTTCGGTGGGAATATCTCGATCGCTCTGTAGTCATCCTCGACCACATTTGGGGACGGGTGAGTATGATCGCCAGGCGCTCTAGTCTGCATGCTTTTGCCCACTATGAGTGCACTGCCAACTCTGGCGAGCAGAGGGATGCTAGTCTTCCATTCGGATATGATTTCAACCCATTGCCCGGAATGTAGATATTGATATGGCGCATTCAAATTAACGAAGCCATCATCCTCCCGGCTCTTCTTTGGGAGATATAATGTTGCGCTGGTCTCACCCGGTTCATAGACACCACCGACAAGCAGCGCATCTCCAAGCCAGTATTGAGTCTCGCCACTCATAACTTTGGCGGTCCAGATTTCTGGATCAGACTCATATCCCCAGCCAATCCACCTTTGTGGAGGCAAAGCTGTCATATGACTTTCCAGCATGAGTGAATAGAGGTATGGAATCAATTCGTATCGGCGCTTAATGGTGTCACGGATCAGTGGAGTGATCTCAGGATACATCCAGGGCTCGATCACTCCGCCAATAGTGTTATCACTCTCATCTGTTTTGAAGCAATTGATGGCAAAACGAGGTGAGTAGATGCCAAGCTGAATCCACCGAAGAAGAAGCTCAGGAGTTGGCTGAGGGCCTTCGAAGCCGCCAATGTCATGGCCATAGCACTAAAAATAATTAGCAAACTACTCTCGTAACACGAGGTACATCTTTCATGCTCAATTTTTAGGCTGGATACTCGACCATGAGTGCTGGTCTCCGCACCAAGGTATAGCAATGGAGGGAGGAAATCCGTACCTGAAGTAAACTTATTCCTGCGTTTAGCGAGAGGGAATTTGCACCCTTCATACTGGCCCAGCTCGTTACATTATCTCCACCCCATGAGCTCGCAGCATATCGCATCGTTCCAGCAGTTGCGGATCGGGTGAGAACAAATGGCCGTTCATTCGGCATCAAGTCTACGACAGCATCGTGCGAAGACTTGCCCATCAACTCAGTGTGCATAGCCCGTCCCCATAGGCCAATGTTAGCTCTATTATCCTGGATCCTAGCGGCCTGAACTGTCTGCAAGGCGCACTGCCAATCATCATTTGATATTGTGTACTCATTGTTGTCATTCCAGATACCTTCGATGCCGATTTTTCTCAGCGCTTTCACACCTTCGTACCACCAGCTAAAGCCAGATTTTGAAGTAAAGTCGATATGACCACCTTCTCCACTCTCCCCACCACCAGCACTCCACAAACGCGCTATTCCCGATTTTTTGGTCCGCGGGTCGGTGAATAGAGCATTTGACGCAACTAGCTTTTGATATTCGGGATGATTGGCAAGAACATACGGCTTGACATTGGCAATGATACGAATACCCTCGGAGTGGTATTTTGAAATAAACCCTTCTGGATCTGGGAATCTGTGTAAATTCCACGTAAACACATTTCGGGTCTTCGGCTCGGTTTCTGCCACTGTATATCCAGAGGACATCTGGAAGGCCGAGCAAGGAATATCGTGGGTTTTGAGCTTCTGTGCAAACTCCATCAAAGCATCTGCCGCTCGAGGCTCGTCCAGCATGGAATACTTCATTCCGCCAGCAATATATCCAAACGCCCATCTTGGGACCAGCATTGGGTACCCGACCAGATCTGCATATATCCTCACAATATCCTGTAGCGTCTTCCCAACCATCAGGTACTCCTCCAGCCCACCATAGTCTTGTCGATAGACTTTAAAGTGACCCCAGAGACCATCGATCTCCGAGCCAACGTCATATCTTCCACGACTATGGGAAGTCGAGAATATTCCAACGCAGCCCTCGGGTGTTGCATTGATCAATAGCGGGATGTGTTTGTATAGAGGATCCGTCCGATATATGTCGTAACCAAAGCAATCGGTGGCCGAGAGGATAAAATGCCGATTTGAAAGATTCATCGGGGCCGCTTTCTCCCCTAGCCCAACATGCAAAGTATCCCGTTTGTAATGCGTATAATGGGCAATTCCGCTTGAGTCTACGACATAAGATCGAAATGGCAGGTCGCGGTGGATTGGGGACTTTTGCCCCGCCCGCTGCAGTGTGACCACGGGCGTATCGCTCCAGTCAACGGTAGCTCTGACATCTCCTACATTGATGGTCCTCTGTGAGGTGGTAGACTCGGCAGTAACATGCTCACCGGCAAGAGCCGCAGCTGGCCGAGCGGCACTTGGATGAGGAGGAAGAGGGTGGGTGGACGAGGAGAAAGTGGTTCGAAAGAGGCCGGGCCGCAATGCCTCAAAGGAAAACTCGAAAGGCGTCAGGCCGGCACTGGCAGACCGAAGCTTTACCTCTGTTGAAGCTGGCTTGAGGTGGCTCTCATGACCACTCTCCTGGACGAGCTCGTAGCTACGTGGGACATACTCTTGCTGGGGCATGATGATTCCCGGGTGACGTGAGATGGGAGGTGAGGTCTTGGGAAAATGTCCCTAAGCTCTTTACGGCAGACACTTAGCTAGTATCCTCTGGTCATGGCTCGTGCTTTAAAGAGGCATCTGATGGAAACTGCTCTCCTCGACATGGCGACACGGCAACTGCAGGAACAGGAACACATGTGAGGTTTATCCAAGGAGGCGCGGGAGAACGTCGGCCTTACTTCTCCCCAGAAGCCGAAGCCCCGGCAGATCCCACGATTTGCCGACGATTTCTTCCACTTTACAGCACTCCGCACTTTTTATTTCCAGCCCCTGACCTGTAGGCCCGCGCCGACTGGTGAAGACTGAACGACCAATCTCGTCCTTATTTCTTATGGCAAGCTTTTGCCACTTCTCCCCGTGATCTTTCCAGCTTGTGGCATGGGAGCGTACTGTAGCTCGTTCCTCCCCGAAAGATCGGATCCAAATGTAGGCCCGCCAGCTGCGTCTCCCTCTCCAGTCCTGGTTCTCCGTCCCATCCTGGACTTTATTTCTCTTTCTATATGCCTTTGGCCCAGCCTCCCTCATCCCCTCTCTGCCGCGGTCAAGCGCTTTAAGCAGCCGTGGGGTCGCAACTGTGATGTAATCCTACCCCGCGTCGTGAATCCCCCAGAGAGAGTTGTGTCGTGCACTCTAGCAGTTCTGTTCTCATCTATCGTCTTGTGCTATGGATCTAAAACCGGAAAGCGAAGGCCTCGGCCAGACGGTCGAGAGCATTCCATCTAAGCACCCTGATGTTGGGGGAGACCTGTCTGGGCGAGACAAGGCCGCCGTGCTCCTCCAGCAGGCCAACGAGGTCGTCATTGTCACGCCCGAGGAAAACGCGCGCATTCTTCGCAAAATCGATCTTACTATCTTGCCTATCATGCTCTCAGTATATTTCTTGCAAGGTCTTGACAAAACTACCCTCTCCTACGCCAGCGTCTTTGGTCTTGTGCAAGATGCCCACCTCGTCGGACAAGACTACTCGTGGCTTGGCTCCATCGTCTATGTTGCCCAGCTCGTGTTGCAACCCGTCATCGCGTATTTCCTGGTCAAGCTCCCAACGGGAAAGTTCACAGCGGTCATGGTGTTCTGCTGGGGGGCCGTCTTAAGCTTCATGGCCCTTGCGCGCAACTTTAAGGGACTTATGGCCACTCGATTTTTTCTCGGCGCTTTTGAAGCTGCTGTTGGTGAGTCTGCTTTTCTTGACTTAAAGGCTTTTCCCCTAAATAGTCCTGACTCGGTTTATTATAGCGCCTGCTTTTGTTGCTATTTCTCAAATGTGGTGGCGACGTAACGAGCAGACAAATAGGAATGCTGCCTGGTACGCAATGAATGGTATAACCAATATGGTGCGTTGCCAATACACCTATAGAAGATCCATACTGACAGGATTACAGGTCGGAAGTCTATTATCGTGGGGCCTGGGCCATATCAATTCTGATAAGTTGTACTCTTATCAGGCGAGTTTCATCGCACTTGACACTCCACACCACTCCTAACGTTTTGTAGATAATATTCTTATTTTGCGGTTTGCTCACAGTTGTGTTTTCCATCATTGTCTTGTGAGTTATTATCTTCAATCTGCGAGATCATATGATAGGTGCTAACTGTTCCATTAGCATATTTATGCCAGACTCGCCGGTTGAAGCCAAATTTCTCAATGAGCACGATAAGTTGGTGGCTGTTGAACGACTTCGGGCAAATCAAATGGGTGTCGTCTCAACCAAATGGAAATGGGATCATGCCATCGAAAGTCTGCTGGACTTTAAAACATGGTGCTGGTTTGCCTTGATATTCTCAATCTCGTAGGTCACTCCGTCGAATCGATCTTTATTTACTAACAACCTGCAGAATTCCTAGTGGCGGTATTACCACTTTCGGTCCGCTGATTGTGCAAGGATTTGGTTTCGACAAGTTCCGAACCATCCTTCTGAATATTCCGTTTGGAGCGGTGCAAATCATTGCAACAATGGGTGGCGCTGCTTTTGCAACCTGGACCAAGAGGAAAGGACCAGCACTGGCGCTACTGTGTATTCCTCCTATAATTGGCTGTGTGATGCTCCTCAAAATCGATCACACTCCTGATCACAAAGGTCCCCTTTTGGCGGCTTACTACTTGGTATGATCCCATCACAAATTGGCCAGTATATTGTTCTAAAAACATTTTTCTTTCACAGATCTCGTTCTACCCTGGCATAAGTAAGCACTTACCTTGTGGTCCTACTGGACCATGTCCTACCAGAAACTAACTTACCCTAGCCCCGTTAATCTACTCCTGGTCATCCCAGAACACAGCAGGAGAGACTAAAAAGAAAACCACCACGGCTGTTTTATTTATCGGCCAAAGTGCCGGAAACGTAAGCGTTTATCACCAGCTGGGTTTCTAAGCGTCACTAATAAGCAGTAGATTGTTGGACCCCATTTGTACACAACAGGAGAAGGTCCTAAGTACACTCGTGGTCTGATTTCAAAGTACTTCTCTCCACATTATTGATGCAGGCCGTATCATAAACTAATAATATTATAGTTTGGTCCTCTTCATTGTTCTCATCATTCTTGTGGTGTAAGCTATTCACTCAACTAATTATAAATTTTCGCTCCTAACGTTATTCTCTACTCATAGGCTTACGACTCTATACCTAATGCTTTTGAACAGAAAGCACGCTGCATTGAGAGAGCAACTAGGAAAGTCGGCTGTTGTAGTCGATAGGTCAATGATGAATGTTGAGGGAGAAGAACTAAGCGATGGAACTGGAGAACGGGCCTTCGATGACGAAACGGATCTAAAGAATGAGGACTTCATATTCATCTATTAGATATCTAGGGAGTCTGACCTTCGAAATGAGTCGGCTATTTCGTCTAGGCAGCAAATTGGAATAATCCATCACCCTTAGGATTTCAATAATGTGAAGGTATGCAATTGGTACTCTCTATGCAGGTACTAAGTAACATGGCACGCTGGATCTAAACAAGTACGAGGAACAAGGTTCTTCAGAAAAATCCTATTTCAAGTATTTAAATGAACTGCCTATCTTACAATTGAATCAACAAATGGATTGTTCTCTAGTTGTTGCTCCAATAAGGCACTAAACGACAACATCGTGGAAAATCCTTTATCTACCCTAAATACTGCCACTTGCTGGGGTCCATTCTCTTCTCTGTATAGGTCGTGGAGTTTGATCTGTTTTTACTGCCTTTACAAGAACCATCTGAGAAAGCCAACGATAGCCAGTACAGGTCCAGCAATTTGCGTCTAACACATAAATTAGCGGCTTCACAGGATGAGGACAGCCACTGGAAATATACCACATCGACCTTCTCACCACTGGACTTGCTGGAGGTAGCAGCTGGGGTGGTTCCAGTCAGAGTTGCTGAACTTGATCCGGAAGTGGTTGTAGCCCCGGCTGCAGCGGGAGTGGTCTGAGCGGCCGCTCCTCCAGCAGTGAACTTGTCGAAGCAATCCACAGAAGTGGATACGGCACAGCAGGAGTCGATCCTCGACTGCGAGACACTTGTGCAGATCTCGCAGACGCCATCAACCTGAACCTGGATAAGGGGTGCGAGGGCCGTCGCCGGGAGGTTGGTAGGGATGGCAGCTAGGCCATGGAGATAGTTTGTGCAGACCGTGAGAGAAAAGGATTGATCTGATGCACTCGGTCCAGAAAAGTCAGCGGTTGCTGTCGTCGCCCCGATATACTGCGAGAATAGAGCAGAGCTGTCTTGAGCTGCAGATAGCTGGGTCAAGACGGCCAGAGAGAGGAGTGTTGGAGCGAACGTAGGCTTCATCGTGAGAAGAGCTGGAACAGAGTCTGGCACAATGGCGAGCGGATTGGATGCACAAGTGGAAGATATGACGATGCAACTTTCGAGCAGCTGAAAAAGGATTTAAATATGTTTTAAACTACGCCCTCCTATACCGGCCGGATGATACGGAGCACAACTTCCTGCTTACCCCTTTACTTTGAAAATAGCCTACCGCAACCTGACGTGCTATTCTTGTCCTCAGCTGGAAGTAGTTGAAGTTTACTGGCTTTTTGCACCTGTCACATAAAATTCTCGCGTGTTCCTACCTATTCTAGTTATCACAAAGTCCAGTTAGCCTCATTAATCTGCTCTGTCGAATCATCTTCTCTGTCCTATGCTTCTGTGTACCAATCAAGTCGACGAATTTCTTCCTCAGCCGCACGGATCTAGCTTCTAGTTATGCCTCTTCCCGTGCCCTTAGTCCGTGCATAAATATCTCGAGCCAATGCCACAGCAGAGATCTGCAGCAGAAAGGTTTAGTGTTGCGAGAATATGGCGCTTTAAGGTTTTTGGCATAGTTTGGCTCCACATTGTGTTCCTGGACCTCTGGTTTAAAGCAACAGTGCACATATTATCCCGCTTACTGAACATTCTAATTGGTAGGTCGGCTGCTTCGGAACACTATGCCCTGAGTAAGGTATGCAGGATGTGCGCGTTGATTTCTACAGTATGTATATAATAATATAATTGGCCTCCTTAGCGCTCGTGGTATTGACGATTGTTGTCTCCGATGCAAAGCTTAAGCCTGTTATGCAGCTCAAAGAACCCGCCAAAGAGAAGCACGTGATGCTATGGGCGGTAATTGAGAGCACCAAGAGCGCTCTGGTATCTGTAGGTCATTGACTCTGCCAACCAGTGACGAAGACAAGTGTGCTCGACATATCATGGCAAGGCTGAGAAACCTTTTGCAGTTATCAATCCACATTACAGCCATCCAAACAAGATATGATTGATTATATTACCGAAGGTCGGCTAAACGCATATTCCCACGTGGAGATTAATTTTTTGTACAAGATAGAGCCAACTCCCGAGGCAGCAACCCATCCGCCTGGATTTTGCCAAGGTGTTTTCATTACAGCCGCAACTTGGCGACAAGGTTGATCTCCAATTCCTGGGTTTATCGATAAAAAGGGTCTTGCCCATGCTTTACTACAAAGCCCACGGATGAGGTCTCGCCTTCTGGTGGCCATATCAGTGCCGCTGTAAGTGCTAAGGATGTTGAGAATTATGGATAGCAATTGGATCGAGGTGTATGGAGTGCGTCGCAACATAAAACCGCATTTGGAAGTCGTGTTCTCCGGAAGCGAGATTGAGCTCAAGGCAACAACAAGGAAACACAAGACCATGACTCTGGCCAGTACTGTGCTTTCGCTTTCTCGGGGTGCTCTAGACACCTGTTCGGACAGAACGCATACAAATGCCAAGATAGAGCCTTCATACATGCTGATCTCGATGTCTCAGCTCTGTTCCTGGCGTCATATTTCCGCTCGCTTGCCTCCATGTCGTTGCCTGACGTGCCGTTGCGCGCGTCCACCGTAATTGCACGGGCTCGTTGTCCCTCCGTCTTACTCGACAATAGCCGGCCAAGTCCCACTAAAAGAGCCCCCAAGTGGTCCTAGCTGCTTCGACTCGTGATTTCCGAGATATACAAGAAACGTTACCATACGGGACTGTGGCCGTCGACTTCATTTCTCTTCTCTGCTCTCTGCATTGCCTTATCTATTATCATTGCACGCTCTTTTATCTGCCCCATCAAAAGTTCCGGGGCCTTGCATCCAACCCATAATTCCCTGAAGTGGGTTGAGGGGAGGTTATTTTAGTTCCGCATGGACGAGATAAAGGATATTGAGGCGCTGCCTATACCAGCGACGAACACGATTGCATCAGAGCCTACCAAAGGCCATGATGTATCGTCAAAGTCGTCTTGCGATGCGAAGGCAGCCGTCCCGGAAACGGATTATTCGGGCAAGTCCGAGAATAAGACATCCTTCATGCACTACCTTGTAATGCTTCCTTCTGTGGTGCCAGCCAGATCAGAACTCTAACTCGAGTTGTAGAGGGTGTTTTCATACTTGACATTGGTGGAAAGAATTGTGTTAGCTGCGGCCGCTATTGGTCAAATTGGGATTGGCGCGGTATGGCCTCTCTTCAGTTGAGTTTCATGGCGCTGATTTGATAGACACTTCCCCTCATGATAATTGTATTTGGTGAGCTTCAAACTTGTCCTTTTTCCAGCGAATTATAGACATCTCTGACTGGCAGATAGGCAATCTAACGACAAAATTTACGACCTTCACTGTTGATTCTAGCGATACTGTCCAGCTATTTAAACACACTGTGAATCACCAGACGTGAGTTAGCTTCCTATCTTTTCCCAGCTCTATAATTTCAGTTGAGGCTTGTTTGTAACCATTTCTATTTAAGATCGGCTGGTAGAAGCTTAGATTCCGGCTGCTTCTCACAGACGTCTAGAACTTTCGCTGGCATCCTTGGCCAGCAATCCTAGTGGGCAAACACTTTCGAGCATAAATATAGTAAATGCGAGATTACGAGTGTCCTATCTCCACCTTCATTGAGATCATTTGGGTTGACATTCTGGTCGGAGCGCTAATGTTTCAATTAATATCATTTGCCCGATTCGGACCAATGGACGGCTAATGCGATCTTACAGACTGTATATCGTCTACTTGTTTATAGCAAGACTTGTTCTCAGTTACTTCTCTATGATTATATTCCGTACTGCCGGGCTGAGAATGTCTGCCCGAGTTCGTCTCGAGTACTTGAGAGCGTTATTCGCTCTTCCAATCTCGATCCTTGATACGCTACCAAGCGGACAAGCTTCGAACACCATAACAACGACCGCGAATGTGCTTCAACTTGGCGTCTCAGAAAAATTGGGTACCTTGATTCAGTTTACATCTATGGGGATTGCGGCAGTCGCTGTCGCGTTCAGATTCTCCTGGAGCCTCACGCTAGTTACTTGTTCTGTTCTCCTTTTCGTTGCGCTTGTTTACGGAATCGTCCTCCCTATAAATCTTAAGTTGAACAAAGAAGTCGAATACGCAGATGCGAAGGCATCTTCAATAGCTGGAGAGGTCCTCTCAGCAATGCGGATGGTTGTCGCCAACGGAGCTGAATCTCGCATGATGAGGAAATATGCTGGTTGGGTGGAAGAATCGAGACGAAGGGTTGGTACTCCCATACGTTGCCACGATTGTCTTTTGGCTATTTGCTTTAACTCTGTTGCTAGGGTCGTAAGATTGACCTGCTAATGGGAGTTCAATACGCGCCTTGTAAGTTTCCGCCATACTTGGAACGTCGAGTTAACTATACTGATGAACTTAAAAGTATACTTTGCCATTTACGGGTATGTAATTCCTTTGATAAATCTGGATTTCGGGTGTACTGAAAGCTAATAAGTTTATAGTACCATGGCTTTGACCTTTTGGTTCGGTTTCAGACTATATGTACAACGTCACATCAGTAGCGTTGGGACTATTGTAATTGTCTTGATGGCTGTAATGATGGTATAAACCCCTCGTCTTATAAATTGGGTTTGAGTGAACGCTCTCCATTATCCCCTCCGGTCCTCTTCAATGGCATTATTTGATGGTTAACTAATCTGTACACATTGCAGATCGCCTTCGGTATCAGCCAGACTGCAGTACCCATTATCAATATCTCCAAAGCTTCTAGTGCCGCTACAGACTTCTTTGCGGTCATCGATGCACCAAAACCCGAAATCACTGGCCTTAAAGACCCTGATGTTTCCCCCCTTGACGACATCAGCCTTGATTCAGTTACATTTGCATATCCAAGTAGACCGCACGTCAAGGTCCTGGATAATCTTAGCATACGCTTTGAGGCTGGTAAAACAACGGCTATTGTTGGGGCCTCGGGCTCCGGGAAGAGTACCATCGTTGGTCTTCTCGAACGGTGGTACAATCTTGATCCAAAAAAGCAATACAGGCTTCCAAAGAGTGTAATCAAGGAAGAAAAGACTAAGCAACAGAAGGACGAAGAAGACACAGAGAAAGAGAAAAGTACGGAAGCTCTCGACGAATCCATGCCTCCTGTTCAACTGAATGGTTCCATTTTCGTGGGTAGTCAGAATTTGGAGAGCGTGGATTTGAAATGGTGGAGATCGCAGATTGGCCTCGTCCAGCAGGAGCCGTTCATATTTAATGACACAATTTATAAGAATGTGGAAAATGGCTTGATAGGATCTGCCTGGGAGCACGAAGACGACGCAACGAAGAGAACTCTTGTGGAAGAAGCGTGCAAAGAGGCATTTGCGGATGAGTATATCACAAGGCTGCCCGAGGTTCGTAACTCTATGACTGACTATTATTACCTGGCTTTATAAACCTAACGCAATACAGGGATATAATACGCAGGTTGGAGATGCTGGTATCAAACTCTCGGGCGGTCAAAGACAGCGGCTAGCAATTGCGCGAAGCATCATTAAGCGACCTAAAATCCTTATCCTGGATGAGGCGACGAGTTCAATTGATGTTCGCGGAGAGCGACTCGTCCAAGCTGCTCTGGATAGGGTTAGCGAAGGACGGACAACTATCACAATTGCTCACCGACTGTCTACCATTAAGAAGGCAGATAAAATCATCGTCTTAAAGAAAGGGAAGATCGTCGAAGAAGGAACCCACGAGAGTTTACTAGTCGATAAAGACGGTGCTTACTGGGCTCTTGTGAACGCTCAAAAACTTGCTATGGGAGAGGGTTATGCCGATGAGTCCGACCTGATTGAAAGTGCGAAGACCGAGCCCCTTATTCCGATAATGAGCGCTGCAAGCGGGGGAGAGAAAAAGATAGAAGAGCCAACTAGTTGGAAGCGCAAAGGGTTCTTCACTAGCTTTGGCCGTCTACTCTACGAACAGACAAACCAATGGCCGTTCTACGTGCTGCTTCTGTCTGGATGCTTCGGAGCGGCTGCTGCCTTTCCTCTTCAGGCATGGCTCTTTGCCAAACTTTTGAATGTCATATCCGTCGCACCTGATGAAATTTCGTCCGCCAGCAGCCACTGGGCGCTTATGTTTTTTGTGCTGGCCCTTGCAGTCGCAGTGGCCTATTTCACTCTCGGCGCATCTTCTCATGCTATCTCAATGGTAAGGTAATCTTTTCCTCTCCCCAATATAAAACTAACGTGAGAGTAGAATATTGCATGTACGTACCGCAAACAGTACTTTGATTGCATACTGGCAAAACCGATCCCATTCTTCGATGCTGAAGATAATTCAAGCGGCACCCTGACTGCCCGTGTCGCCAATGACCCAACTCAACTTCAACAGTTACTCGGCATCAACATGGGGATGGTCTTAGTGGCTTTCCTAAGCCTTGCGGGATGCATCATTATAGCTTTTGTTTTCGGCTGGAGGCTGACAGTCTTGACTGTGTTTGTGGCCATGCCGCTCCTCCTCAGCACAGGATATTACAGACTTTCGTACGAAGTCCAATTCGAGAAGACGAACCAAGCAGTCTTTGCTGAGAGCTCCAAATTCGCCGCAGAAGCTATCGGTGCCTTCCGAACTGTCAACTCTTTAACCCTAGAAGACATGATATGTAATCGATATGGTGCGCTGCTAGAAGGTCACGTCAAGAAGTCATTTAAAAAATCGAGATTTAGTTATATTTTGTTCGCCATAAGTGATAGTATGCAGCTTCCTATTGCAGCTTTGACTTTATGGTACGGTGGAAGGCGTAAGTGATTTGTGGAATCTTTCAACGATATTAGCTAACGCATGTAGTACTCGCAAATGGAGAATACACCGCTACACAGTTCTTCGTCATTTATATGAGCGTTATAAACGGCTCCGAAGGCGCTGGCGGTCTCTTAAGCTTTGCTCCAAACATGGCGCAAGCATCGGCTGCTGCGAATAGGATTCTGAGTTTCAGAGAGCGAGAAAAGGAAAGCGGTAAAGTAGCGCAATGGCTAGAAGAATCTGACGGCGGCGTGCAAATTGATCTCAAAGATGTGTGGTTCAAGTACCCGACTCGCGACATACCGATCTTTACAGGTCTTAATTTGACGGTATGCACGTTGTAATACTTGATTCTCCTCTGCTAACAGGCGCTAGATTAAGAAGGGACAATTCGCAGCTCTTGTAGGAGCTTCAGGTATGAGAATCAAACCACATAGAATAATCATGCATGGTGAATTAACGAAATTTAGGCTGCGGCAAGACAAGCATAGTATCTCTACTTGAAAGGTGCAGTACATTACTAATAATATCCTGAAACAAACTTATTTTAATCACGATGTAGATTTTATGAAGTTCAAAAGGGAGCCATTAGTTGCAACGGCAGCAATATCGCCGATTTAAATGTAAGGGAATATCGAAAGGCGATATCACTTGTGGCGCAAGAACCCACTTTATTTCAAGGATCGATCCAGGAGAACATCCTACTCGGCGTTGAGGAAACGACCCCAATGGAATTGCTGCACCAGGCATGCCGTGATGCGGAAATCCACGACTTTATCACATCACTGCCCGATGGCTACAACACGGATGTTGGAATGAAGGGCATCGCGTTGAGCGGCGGGCAAAAACAAAGAATTGCGATTGCTCGGGCTTTGATCCGAGACCCAAAGATTCTGCTTCTCGACGAAGCAACTTCTAGCTTGGATTCGGAGAGTGAGAAGCTGGTCCAAGCTGCGTTTGAGAGAGCCGGCAAGGGTCGGACCATGGTTGTCGTTGCTCACCGGCTGGCTACGGTGCAGAACGCTGACATTATATTCGTGCTTGGGGAGGGCAAGGTCTTGGAGACGGGTGATCATCAGACTCTGCTCAAAAATCGTGGAGTCTATTATCAGATGGTGAGCCATGATATTCTTTTGAGTCTATTTCGCATCAGCAAGCTAATATCACAACTAAGTGTCAATCACAAGCGCTTGATAGATGAGAAGGATATAAAGGGAGATAATGATGCGGCCACCTTCTCTATTTAATAGATGTAACATTATATAAACTCTCCTTCTTAGGATTCGATCTCGACTGTTCCAATCAGACAAATTTCCACACCTTCGAGATGCTTTCTGTGGCTGCGTGAGCTGCAGGTAGACCCTATGATCGGTGGGTTTCATTGCCAGATATGGAGCGGTCGTACTCGGACCCTGTCTTAGCTACCTGCTGTGACGTTCTCCAGACTTGTCCATTCATGCACCGTCACACTGTACCATGGTGACAGCTACTCCACGCGACAACCCTGCTGCTCAATCTGCTGGCCTGTTTCTGCTCATGCGCTCATTATACCTCGGCCCCCATAGACCGAAGTCACGTGCCCAGTCTCCCCGCCCCGGAGACTGGGAACAATGGTTTTGATTCGTTCCCGCAAAAGCCCGAATAGGATTAGCCGATCTACCCAAAAGGATGGGGCAGGATTCGCGGCATCGTATCAGGGTCTTCCCTGATTTCCTACAATCGACCCCGAAAAGCCATCTTCTCTTCCATTGTCTTCTTCTGTCCCTCTTTCTCCATCCTCGATTCTTGTGCAGGGTCAACAAGCACTACGAGTACTTCACGAGACGGCTGCCTGTTGCGCTGCTGCGCCGATACGCAATGAAATAGGAGACCGGCCGCTCTCGAATTGACCCCTTTCTCATGGCATTCTCGCACACGACCAGTCGCATCGGTTGATCCTTCGCAGTCTGGACAGACATTCACAACGGGCAGAGTATCTACGGGGTAATCGCCTTTGGGACCGACTGTGAGCGCACACGGTCCTTGTACATTTCCCGGTCGCGCTTTGTTCTCGCCCAACACCTGTCGCAGAGGTGTCCTGCAAGCAGCAATGGCCATCTCCGTCATGCTTCGGCCGGCGAGGATAGCCCCCGCCTTGGTCGTCGTTGCCCTCATCTGTCTAATATATACACGGTGGTCACCACGTTGGCCTTCCTCGCTCACTTCGTCGAATCTGTTAGAGACCATCGGCCACACGACTCCTACCACTGATTCGGCCGCCGCGCCGAAGTTGGTTGAAGATGCCCATAAGCTTCCAAATGCGGACGCCTTCCTTGAGCATTTCAAAGCTGTCACGAGAATGAGGAGTATGCCAATTGCAGAGGCTAAGTCAGGATGCACCTGGCCAGATATGGGTGAAGTCAATTTTCAATTTGGTGCAGATGCCGAATGGGCAGAGAAAGATCGAGACGACAGAGAGCTAGAAACACGGAGGATAGAATGGCACGACTTCATTAACAACAAGCTGATACCGTATGCGCCCTACAAAGACCGATTTCATGGACGTGGGATCGTCATCGTCGCCGGCAACGAGCATAGTATGAAGCGTGTGAAGGTCATACTACGGGCTCTTAAGAAGCTCAATTCCAGAATGGCTATCGAGCTCCATTACTGGGATGGTGAGCTGACCGATGAACTCAAGAAAGAAGTCTCATCCATGTGGCCAACAATGTATTTCAATGACCTTTCCGCACCGTCAAACATCCTCAAAACCTCTTTCAACCACTTCTACATAAACTATCAACTTAAAACTGCTGCCGTCATGAACTCGCGGTTTGCCGAGCCGCTCTTACTCGACTCTGATAATATACCTGTTGTGGATCCGGAGTCGCTTTATGAATCGTCTATTTATAAAGAGTATAACACCTTGTTCTGGCCGGACATTGCGAGAACACGCCCCAACAATCCCATGTGGGCTATTACGAACACGAAGTGTCGTATGGACGAATATGAGCAAGAGAGCGGGCAGCTGATTGTCAACAAGCACAAGTACTTCTACCACTTACAGCTAGCTGCGTGGTTTAACAACAATAATCTGGAGTACTACAATAAATTCATGCTTGGGGACAAAGACTTATTTCGATTCGCATGGCATGCCCTGAAAACCAAATACGGCTTCCCTCCAAAGTGGTTAACAAGTGTGGGAACAGTTGCTGACGGCTTCTACTGTGGCCACAGCTTCGCACAACATCATCCAAATGGGAGCATTGCCTTTTTGCATGGAGGTCTTGTTAAGACAATGGCCAAAGAGGTGATGAAATGGCAACGAGAAAGCCATGGTGGAATTTTTCAAGTGTACAAAAGGAGTAATTATGACGAGAGGCATGACATGTCTATCCATGTAGGCATTAAACTGGATGGTGGAGAATATCTACCTAAGAGGCCGGCAGATCTACACACTGCGATGTGTACGGATTTCTACGATATTGAGCCTAGGCCATTAGATGAAGTTGTTCCGGGGTTTCAGAAGACCTTCGAGGAGCTCGGCGGGTACTGGATGCTCGATGTTTGAGACCCAATTGATAGACATGTATAGATTCAAGTAAGGACTACACTTAATTCCAAAAGCTCCCTTGCGTATCTCTGTGTGGTCCAACAAGGCCGCAGTAGCGTTATGCCTCCATTCTAAAATAGTGTTTCTTCGTCTGAGTTCCTTTTCCAGGATACTTGAATCCCAAAATGTCTTCCCAACATAATATTGCAAGCCGTCAACCCCCCTGCCCCTCGACTTCACTTGGACCTGAGACAGATTCGACAGTCCTCTTCACTGGAACCTCAATCTCCTTCATCTTGCCTTCCTTTGGAAAGTATACCATGTCTGGTGGGCTTACATTCGACATTAATGCTTCTATTCACTAATAACTCACTGCCTCATCCAGACTTTGTAGCCCAATTCAAATTGAAAAGGCAGAAATGTTATGATTCTCTATCATAGATAGGAAATACGCTGTACCTTAATAGCAGCGGTGCCCTAGTGACCAGCGAGCAAACGCCGGAAAACAGGGTCAGCGGTCCAGATAAGGGTAGCACTTCAGATGCGTAAATTGGTATTGCATTGACTGACTGATCGGAGTACCACGAGTCTACAGATGCTTTTTAGCACGTCAGGTCATATCTGTGTGCTTCAGTAGCGGAGCGATTTCAGCATATTGCGACGAGACTCTCTCGCTGCCACTTTTTCAATGCTTCCATTATACAAGAGGGGGAGGGGTTCCTTCCAGAAGTCACAATTAGACTTATCATCTACTGCGAGTAAAAACCCTGCGAATTCTACCTCGGATTTGTCAGATTTGTTGGCCATTTCATTCCTATTTTGGATGAACTATATTATAGTAAGTAGACAATAAATAAAATAAAGCTCTTCGCGTACCTTGGGAAAAGATCGAAGATATCTCCAGTACTTGCTTGAAATACCACTAAGTTGTTTATTATTGGCATTTGCCGCCAATTGTTGTAACCGCTGGGTTGATGAGCTCCCGTCCCCGAAGACAAGCTTGGCCATATCGACCAGCATATTAGCCTCAGACAATCCATCCGCGCTTTGAATATCTCAATTGGTCGCTCACTAAGCTGCTTAGTCTACTCAATGTATTAGTAACTTGCTCCGCGAGTGTCTTGTTTTGCTTGGAGTGCCGACTGGCCTTCTCTTCGAGGGCATTGACTTTCTCGTGAGTCTTCTTCTAAACGTTCTTAAATGGACTCATCATAGTCAGGTTATCTCGTGCCACACGCTGCTGGTACTCTTCCATGGTAGTACCGTCGGAGTTTACTGGAGGTTCGAGACAGAATCGCTTCGCCTGCATCTCTGTGGCCTTTCGGAACGACGTGAATCTCGGGCATGACTACAGCTTGCCTCTCCTCTTCTCCAGCGCCGCTCCAAACTTGGAGATTATCTCGCCCGGATGCTTGATCCCAAACACTACGCTCCCGGCCACAAACAGGTTGGCTCCTGCGTCTGCGGCCTTGTCGATGGTGCCGGGGCCAAGTCCTCCACCCACTTCGATGTTCAGGTCGGGGTATCGTTTCGGCCGCTCTGCTATTTTTGGCAGCTCCAATGCCATGAACTTCTGCCCACCGAATCCCGGATGCACCGTCATGACCAGGACCATGTCTGGACGCTCGACCAGGTGCGGGGTTGTCCAAGATGTATCACAAAACGCCTACCTTCGTGTCAGGCTTGATTGCAATCCCAGCTAGCATGCCACAGTCATGAATATATCGAATCATCTCTTTTGTGTTTGTCTTAGACTCGCTTGCAGCTTCGGGGTTCTTAGCTGCTATACTAAGACGGCAGCTTCGTAGTGAAAACAGTATAAGTCGCACCCTGTTTAGTTTTTTTTTTTTTTTTTTTTTTTTGGAATTCTTTGACCCAATTTCTTTGGCTCCGCAATTATCATGTGGCAATCACAGGTTCCCCGTCCATGTTTCGTCGTCCGACCTTTGGATGTGTGCTCGTATCTTCGTAACGACTGGTGCTCCGAACATGATATTGCCAATCATCTCCTTGTGCAATTGTATCCGAACATGCTTTCCCGACCTCTGCGAAATCCGCCGAAAGTATTGACGGGGCAATAATGGCTGGTGGAGCCATGGTAGTTAGCGAAAGTGTGCTTGAGATCCTCTAAGCAAAGGATTGACTTGAGAAGCTCTAATAAGAGTTATGTAAGACTTCACGCCTTTGAATCTTAGGGTTAGTTATTTGGGGCTAAGGTTTAGGGATGCTGACATATCTTGGAATGTTTATCATCCAAGAGATGTTGCAGAAAGTGCAAAGAAGGAACGACGTGGGTTTGATGGAGTTTTAAGTAGTGGTTGCTGAGTTGGAACCGAGAGCCTTGATGGCGCGGACATGGGCCAAGTAGATCAGGATCAGGATCAAGTAGCTCCATGATAACTACCATGGCCCACGAGTACGCGGAGGGTGTGCCCAAAGTCATATTCGCTGCTGAGGGTGAGCATTGTGCATGTTGGGGGAAGGGGGCAACGGAGAACACGCACTCAGTCAACAGTCAAATAATGAACACCCATTGTAATAGAGCAGACCGAAAAAGCATATAACCCCTAGCCATATCGTGAAACCCCCCGATACCAAGCCATTAGCTATTTCTTCACTAACTGGAGGTGTACTTGGATCACAAGTGCGCATGACAAGGATAACAATTCGACCAAAAGATGACTTTTCGTTTAGCTGAGATCATTTCCCCATGAGTTGACTGAGCGTTGGCAGGATGGATTAACTTTTTAGACCATTGTAGATAGAGGGCTAACGAGCAAAGTAGTAAGAAGAGGTATTGGAAGAAAAGAAGAGTGAGTTTATGGATCGTGGTGGGATTTTACTTGGCGAGAGATGGGTCAACAATACCGCGATTTCCAAAGTGAGTTATACGCGTTGTAAGACCTCCTTTACATGTAGCTGACGTGTAAGCTACGTACTTCTCCGTGTTCTGATTGAGGATAGAAAGCAGACAGTATATAGCACCTTGGCAAAGCTTTCACTATGCTTTAGCTTCAACTGAGATTGATAGAATTATTATTGTATACGAGTAGAGTTAATGCCACATATAAAATCGAACGGCGTGCTGTCCTACTTTACTACTAAAGCTTATCGTAGTAAACCACCTTTGCACTTCTGCAGTAGTAAAGATCTACTACTTTACAGGCAGTAGCCATGGGTTAAACCAATTTCCATCAGGCGACAGTGGGTCGGACTGAGTATCCAGAACTTGACCATTCCTCCTGGGCGAGCTGCCTGCTATTGGTCACTTATAGTATCGTGCAAAAGACTGTAGTGTTAAATATATTGAATGAACTAACAACAATTTCCAGTCAGCTTTGTCCCGATCATCATCCGCTGCAGAGAGATATCCAATTTAGCTAGCTTCTATGGCCTTTTCAGCCTCTCCCGGGTTGCCCTCCTCGGTCGTTGTCCCGTTTTCTGAATTACGATCATTGGCAAGACTTTGATTTCGTTCTGTCATAAACTCGTCACTGTCCAGATGGCGATACGTCCAGTAAAAGTGTACGGTAAGGATGAACAACGCGATTGCAGGTCCGGCCCAAACCCAAATGAGATGGGGATCCGCAATTGCTGGAGTAACTGCTTCCCCCACTGCAGCGCTCAGAGCATTTGTGAATAAAAAGAGACTCATAACCAACGCACGCATGTGCTTGGGAGCTCGGGCATAAGCAAGTTCATATGCTGTCACATTGCATAAACACTCCGACAGTGCGCCTAAGGCCACGTTGGGAATCTGGAGCCAGATAGATAGAGGGGAGACCCCGTCTCCAATATCACAGCCGGTCGCAGCATAGCCACAAGGAGAAGTCTCATAAATCCGCCATTGGATTATGGCACCGATGACACCGGAGATCCAAGCGAGTGTAAAACCAGTGGTGATGCGAGTGATACGACCGAATGGAATCCTCCACCTATGAAGTAGCGGATAGATAAAATAACTGAGGATTGGAATGGCCACAATAATGGTCAAGGGATTGAAATTGTTCAAGAGGTCATTAGGTGCGCCAGCTGTGGTCATGGTAGCTCCCTGTGCGGTTAACACGCTGCCAATACCACCATCATTCAAATTGTACACAATGAAGTATAGGAAAATCTGGCAGGCTGAAAACGTTCGACGAACATCGTCGACCAGCTGATCATCCCATGAAATCTCTTCACCTTTGTATGTTCTGATGCCATTAGCCCTCATCACTGACGGCCGCGCTGGATCCCAGAATCCTTTTCGAAATATGCGCCAGCCATTTCTTGTGATGGCTATCCAAATTATGGAGCTGACACTGCTGTACGCAGACCTACTAGGGGCCTTTCTAATGGTCCGCTTGTAGAATATCAAGAGGAGAATGGGAAGCAGGAAGTAGATAATACCCGGAAGAAGGTATGCAAGCCAATATCCGACATATTTTTCCGCATAAGTGGTAGCGACAGCATAGAAAGCACCAACATTGATGAGGCCGTAGAAAATCAACATCATTCTCTGAATCGTTGTTTCTGGATCAACAAGGACTTTCTCGCCTGACTTGAGCACCTTTGTGTATTGGCGTTGATGCTGATATTGGTCAAGCACTGTAGGAGCAATATTTGGTTTGAAGATTCCTACACAGAACAAAGTAAGTATTATAGAGACAGAAAAAGATTATGAACAGTTGCATACCGGCACCGAAGGCAAGAATGAAGAAAGATATCATGAATGGCGCTATGGCATTAGGGCCTTGGAGCACACTTGGTATTGCGCCAATTATGATAACGACGTGGGCTACACCACAGATAAACACACCAATTGCAATAGTCTTGTAACGACCAAGCCTAGTATCCGCAATCCAAGCACCAAGAATAGGAATCACGTATGCCAAAAAAGTGAACAGTAAAACGAAAGCGTTGGAGAATTGAAGTCCTTTTCCCAAGGCACCAGCGGTTTCCTCGGTGCCTCTGGGAGGAGCTCCTGCCCCATTTCCACCGGCAGGAAGGCCGAATTGCATAAAGTTTGAGAAAATGGTCTGCACCCCGTAATACGATGCTCGCTCGGCAAATTCAACAGCACAGAGCGCGTAGGAGACCATTGGCACAGAATCGGGGATCTTCCGAAGTGTTTCTTTCTCCTTCTCGGTGGGCGTAGGATAGTTTGGGTCATCGTCGATCCGGCCCTCTGTAGTGGCCGCTTCTACCGCCTTATCATCACTTGTCTCTTTATCGTGATGCGGATTACCGATGGCCTCGATTGGCGCATATGAGCTTCGACCATGAGGCTCAGCGACCTCGGCAGGTACACTCGTCGCAAATACGGACGGTTCCAGGGGGCTGGCGCTTTTGCTAGCTGAGTAGATGGATTAGCTGTCTATATATGGCATATATCGGAGTACGAAAACTAGGTCTACGAACCCATTGTGATTATTGTTTGACCTAAAGAGCAGTGGCGGGACTTGGCACTTCGGGGATGCGTAGGTAAATAGTAGAGAACACCCCACCGGGGAGGGATGGCTACTCTGATAATGCCATATTGTCACGCAGGATAGAGCACCATGCAATAGGGTGATAGCACACCATCTTGTATCGCAATAACGACAGAATACCTGTCTCACTCCACTCACTGCAGATTACCCCACTCTGGATTGGCTGCTCGTTGATAACTGGGAAACAAGGGCAAGGGGTATGCACAAAGGACCCCGAAGGTATACAGAGATGTGACCGCGGGGTAACCTGATATGGCAGGCGATAGCTGATGAAGGGTGTTGATCTGCTGCGTATTCTGAGCTACTCGCTTTATCAGGGCGGCCTTGGCAAGGCTGATATTTAAGGCCCCGCCAAGACTGTACGTAAAATGAGAGTTTGCATGAAGTATACAATACCGACAACGAACCTGGCAGCGAACATGGCAGCTCCCGACTTGCTTGCGAACACCGCTCTTCACTCTATCCACCCACCTATCTGCTCTACCTGGGACCTAGGTATAGAGCCCTGCCGTGCGAGTCTAGGTACCGATCGGTAAGTATCAGCCTGCAGTTCCTCGGAGGAAACTCTCGTTGCATTTTCGTGCAGCTCACAATCTCCTATTAGCCGGTAAACGAGTCAACACAGAGAGACCCCGTGCTGCTTACAGTGCTTCGTATTCATGCAGACACTCTACAGAAGCGCGTGACTACTGTCTCCTCTCGAGTTGTAAAGCTCTCGGAAAGCACTGGGCAAGGCCAACAATACTCGAGGAGCTTCGAACTCTACGAGGCGCCCGTCTTTCAGAACCGCAATTTTGTCAAAGTCCATGATGGTGTCGAGCCGATGAGCAACAGAGATAATGGTTGCAGAAGCAAATTCTTGGCGGATCACCTGCTGGATAAATTTGTCTGTCGCAACGTCTATGCTGCTGGACACTTCATCTAGCGCGATAATTCTACTCTTCCGGAGAATACTGCGTGCAAGACAGAAGAGTTGTCGTTGACCGTGTGAGAAGAACTCCCTATCTACCTCCGCATCTAGCCCACCCTTCGAATCGATAAGAGACCATAGGTCAACTCTGCACAGAGCTTCTATAATTTCCAAGTCGCTATGTCTGAGTTCTGGAGATGCGTTTAACCGAACGCTTCCTTTCATCATAAAGCTGTCCTGCGGAATACCATTCAGTCGAGATCGAACTATTTGTCGAGGGATCTTTGTTATGTCCACGCCATCGACTGTTATGGAACTGCTTGGAGATATCTCTAGCAATCGGAATAACGCCATTATCAGAGAGCTTTTCCCACTGCCAGAACGACCACAAACTCCGATTCTTTCACCTGCTTTAATGGACAAGTTGATGTCCTGCAGAACGAGATTACCAGACGGATGATATGACGCTGAAGTGATTCTGAATTCGATAGCGCCCTTTGTAGGCCAAGCATCAGATACTCGTTCGCTCTCTCCTTGGCAGTTCTCATCCGGTGTAGTAGCTGTGAATTTCTTCAATCGAGATACGGCTCCGATCGAAGTCTCAAGTGCAGTCCACTGCTTGACAATCCAGATCAGAGATGAACTGAAGCTAAGAACGTTTAGCAGAGCTAGGCCGACATAGCCAGGCTGCACAGATTCTCGAAGTTCAACAACTAGCACCATTAACAAGACTGCCAAAATTGCAACCATGAGATCAAGAACAATAGAGAGCCAGCGTTGGATGCAAAAGAGAAGATAGTACGGCTTTTGCGAGTTGTCCAGCAGAATCATGGCTCTCTCCACAAATGGATTTGACCATCCAAAGGCCCGAATGGTTGCTAGACCAGAGAGACATTCAATGAAGTGAGTATACAAAGGTGATTTGGCCTCAAGATCTAGAAGACGGATCTGACGTGACGTTCTCAGATAAAACTTTTGTATTACTGCATGGTATATCAGCTTACTTGTGCCAGCTTCTGTTGCTGAATATAACGTACCCCAGAGAATTAAAATGACTACAGGTAATGCGGAGGCGAAGTAACCGGTGGCTAAGCACATTAAGATTGCTCCGACAAGAGTTTGTACAACAGCCACTATGAGATCTATCAATGCAAATGGGAGCTCCTTGTCGATCGCTGACATGTCTTGACTAAACCTGTAATTGAATCAGACAGTGCCAATGCTACAGTGACAGTTGGAATATGGAATACCTATTCGTTGTAACCCCGGTATCAGTGTTTGTAAAGAAGTAAAGTGGAGCGTTTATAACCGAGTTTAAGAGCTTTGCATGAAGCCTCTCAGCACTGCCCGGAACCACGTAAAGAAAGTAGTGGTATGTTGCGATATTCCAAAAAATTGTTCCAATGCCTGATAACATTCCGTATAATCCCAGATAGAATGGATTGGCGACATCTCCATGATCTGAGACTGCACTCGCCCAGTATGTAATGAGCAATTCTGTTAATTTGACCGCCACACCTGAGATTACCAGGTAGGAGAGTGAAATAATGCTTCGTAGCCAGCCGATAGAAGCAAAGTAATACTTGTAAGTGGACCATTCACCGATTTGACGGTCAAGATCCACATCGTCGATATCGACATTTCTTGCCAGAGATATCTGCCCTGCTTCATTGTCTATGGATCGTGTCTGTTTTGCAATAACCTTTGGCCTATATTCCGACTTTTCTCTGATCAAGAGGCTTTGAACATAGCCTCCAGAACTCTGCAGTTGATCAAATTTGCCTTGTTCAGTGACACTCCCAGCGGCATCTAAACATATGATATGGTCTGCAAGTGACAGTCGGCCAACGGCATTCGTGACAAGAATAACTGTAGTGCCTGCTTGTTTGAGTAACCCATTCTTGCTCATTAGCTCGCTAAACATAGCTTCTTCAGTTTCGGCGTCTAGACCAGAAAACCCGTCATCAATTATCATTAATTCTTTCTTCGCATACAACGCTCGCGCAAGTGCCACTCTTTGTTTCTGACCGCCGCTTAAGGAGATTCCGCGGCTGCCAACGACAGTGTCTGTTTCTAAATTTAGTATACAGAGTTTCCACCAGCTTAAGGCTAATTCATACCATGAGAGTCCGAGAACCCAGCAATGTCATGTTCTAAGGCGCAAACTTGAACAACTTTGCTATACCAAGATCCATCCAGCTGAGAAGCTCCAATGATGTTTTGACGAATGGAGACGTTCTGAATCCAAGGGGTCTGCGCCACAAATGAAATCCCCGTAGAGTAATTGGTACAGTATCCTGTAGAGAAGGGAGTTTCGTTTAGTATACCTTTAAGAAGAGTACTTTTGCCGCATCCTACAGGTCCAATTATGAAAGTAAAAGAACTTTTCCTGACAGAGAATGTGATATTATCAATCACTGCAGGGCTATCGGCAGTCCATGAAAAGCTAGCATTTCGAACTGCCAGAATCGTTGGTTCGAGATAAACGTGAGCTCGTCTATGTACTGCTCCCAGAACAATGGCTTCGCTTTGTGTCTCGTCCAAGGGTGTAATCTTTGTACCCGACTCTCGACTTAACTCGTTTTCACGAATTCCACGGGATCCGTCCCCTGGTAACGCGCTACATTTGTAACAGGGCGAATCCAAGAACCTTTGAATCCTGTCAAAACAGGCTAACGCCGATTTAAGCATCGGTATGGCTCTCAAAAGAGCGCTGACAGGATTGGACAACATCCCAATGAGAGAAAGCGTCGTGAAAGCTGAGGCAGGAGTTAACCTTGGCTTTATTGAAGTCGGAATAAGAGCATAGACGGCAAAGGTAATGAATGGAGCGAGCACTCTCATATTATTTGAAAAAAAGGTAGTGGCACACAGAAGACGCCTGAACATAGACGATAGCTTCAGCTCATTCACACGAAGGTCTTGTAAAATCTCGGTCACTTTCGGTGTATATCCAAGCACTTTTACCGCCTAGAGCATAGTCAGATCAAGATACGATGCTGGGAATTGACTTGAAACGAGCTTACTTTTATTGAGCCAAACACATCTGTGGTAATATTAACGCGTGTCTGAATTCCCTCGTTCCATCTCTTTTGTGCTGCTCCAACTAATGGAGAAATCGCCATCACACATGCCGTGGATATAAAAACTATAGCAGCCGGTGACAGAAAGGATAATCCGAGTTCTCGATATAATAGCCACATAGCTAATCCTAACTCTATCGGTACCGCCCAAATCTCATGCAAATTTGGAACACCTCCGCAGATAGTTTCTAGTACAGAATTAACAGGTGTCATCGTCTATGTAGACATGTAGATGTGGACCACCAACCGGTATCAGTCGACATCAATGTAACGGCCGCAGACTCATCTGTGAAACTGCTTCTCAACTCCACTGTCTTCATACATATCATACCTACCAGAGTGCCACGAACAGCCGTGGAAAAGCGAAATGTCATGTGAGAGTAAAGAGCATTCGCAATGGCCATGCCTACGAAGACAACGCCGAATGCCCCAGTTAAGCCCCAACCTACGCTCTTAGTGTCACTAGTCGATTTAACGAAATCGATTGTTCTTGATAGCAGGAACGGCTGCGAGTATCTGAAGCCAATAACACAGAGGCGAGGGAAAACACATAGCACCAAAGGGCGTCGGGTTGCTTTTAAAGTTGACCAGAATAGTACATTTGGGCGAGCCTTATTAGCTGTTGACCACACTTTTTGGAACCGCTTCACCAGCACAACGGAGCTCATCTCCTCCTCTATTGGAAACAAATCATCATCTTTGATTATTCGGCGGAAGCCAATCGTCATAAGATTATTTAGCCACCAGAAGAACGCTCGATTGTATATTCCGCTTGTTGGCTCGGGGTTTGAAGTCTGGTATTGAGAGAGGAGGATATTTCGCTTCTCCGTCGCTTCTGCGATTGCGCTCATGAGTTTGACGGCTATGGCGCATGTGAAGACAGCAGCAATTGGTGTGGGGGCATTTTCAATCCACAAACTTCTCGTATAGGCAATGTCAAAAAGGAGAGTAATGAAGAGGAATATATTAATAATAGTTGAGGGCCGGGTAGAGTAGACATGTTCCACGTGGGACAATAGACACAGGCCCACAGCATCGATGAGGACGATTGTGCCAGCGGCCAGTGAGATTGGCGTTCTAACTTCGGAATCGGTGGCGTAAAGAGTCAAAATAGCTACTTGCAAGCTTGCAAAGAGCGCCAGAATTGCCTAATGCGGGATAATTAGAAAATGCGAATTGAAGGCAGTTTGACATGGTAATAGATCTGGTTATCTTACAAGCTTGTTGCCATGGAGTACACTTGGGGATACCTTCCTAGGCTGCTTGTATAATGCATATAGTCGGAAAGGTATAATAAAAAGCAGAAGTGCACATGGTAGTATTGAAAGAACAGAGAGTTCAAAAAAGGGAGAGAAATCAAAACTATTCGGTTGAGCTATCGCCGGCCCAAAATACAGCAAGCCCTGTTCAAAGGGAGTCGAGTTAGATAGCCTATCCATTATAAGGTTTGAAACACTTCTTTCTATAGCTCAACAAGACATTGCAGGAGCAAATTATATCAAGAGAGACCCTCACCTATTAACTTGGAGGCTATGACTCATTTGTATAGGGATTTTCTTCTATACGTATTTGTGTTGCTCCTAACAACTATTTGGGTGCAAGAACGGCTTGGCAATATGCAGGCTTATATTACGCCATTGACCCACCAGATAAGAGATAATGAGCTCGGCTTAAAGTAGTGCGATGACTAATCGGATTAACGCTAAATTCTGCTCACACAAATACAGAAATCTAGAAATCCAAGCCAATGACTAAAAATTAGGGAACTAAAGTCAGACACGAGCATAGATCATGCCATCACACACCAAAATTTGATATTAATATTTCTATTAAGTAAAAGTGGTAGCAACTCTTTGTTACTGAAAGTTGAAATATAAGTTTGCCGTAACCCATTGACTAGTACAGGCGATACAAAATCTCACATTATAAGCTAATAACTAAAATCTCGAAGGCTAAAGACCATACCGTGCTTGAATCGAGTGAGAGCGACATTAATTCGTGCAGAGAGCCTGGCAAATCCAATCTTTACCGGGAAGTTTCGTTTTGTGGGATGCTTCCCGCGGTACGGACACAGTCAAAGACACCGAAGCCACTTTCTCTGCCCTGGAATGCGTCGACCGTGGAGACTACGATACAAGCAATCTCAGGATGCTTAACAGATTTGAAGGCAAGTCGCTCCTGGTACTTCTTGACTTGGCCCTTAAAGAAGGCCAAGATAGCGAAGGAACGTGATTTAACAATCGCTTAATCAAATTACATTCTCTTTTCTACTCTACCACGTCGCCAGAATCGGATCACCACTTTGATGTCGGTTTCGCCCACGCTTTCATTCACGCGTAGCAAGTGCTTTCGTCCCTCTGGAAATCCGAAATCCGTCATTAATAGCTACCCTTGGCTCAGCATTGTATGCCTTAGGCAACAACATATCCTGTCGTCATTTCTTAAAAGCACTTTCCATCTTTCAACGCGCCTGCCTTCTCTGACATGTTACACACTACACACCTGCAAATCTTCACGATGTCGCTTTCTTCTGCTCCCTCCGACTTGTCGGACTCTAACTCCTCACAATCCGACACTCTCCTACAGAACGAAAGTCGAGACGTTGGAAGCCGGGAGAAAGCTATTCACAGGCCGAATATGCGACTGGCGCATCGGATGAAGGCGCTCGGGTATCCAGAAAAGGGATAAAGAGGATCACGGACGGTACGCCATCCCGCGCTCCTGGGACCACTTGGCACCGCGGAACGTCGTCCAACTGGCGTGTCCAGGATAGTGGAGAGTGCTACCGTAAAGCTGCACCGAGATTCGTTGACGGAGAGTACGGAGATCAGGTACCAGGCCGGGGTTCGTGTTTCAGGATGTACTTTGAATTTACCGTCTCACGTGAAGTATCACCTGACACGCACAGCCGAAACGGATGCCAGCAGTCTTGGCGACGAAGATACAGAATCGGTAATAGGGCTTGGGTGGATCAGCCAAAGCATACTACGGCGTACACACGAGAGGCAGAAGTCGGCACACCCACCTGGCATGGGCAAATCCCCAAATCCCCACGGTCATCGCGCACGGTTGCACACACATGAGGGTGGCTGAGCCCCGAACCGGCCAAGAAGCTGCAGAAAAGGAGGCGACTCTCAGCGTATCAGCACGCGGCAAACGGCCCTAGGAACAGGCTCTGCCGCCTCCGCAAAGCTGGGGAAACGTTTGGGTGCAGCTAAATCTAGAGCATCCTGCGTCTTGCCCTATCCGACCTGCGACGACAGCTTTGCAATACAAAAGAAGGGCTTCCTGCCATGATCGACAGCGACACTGCTCACAGCCGTGCTCGCGACACATCGATACACTGGCCACCAATATGAGCTTCGAGTCGAGCGGGGCATCGAAAGCGGCCCCCAAGGCCGACCCTGATCTCCAGCAGCAGCTCACCCCCGAGCGACAGCCGGCGGCCAAGACCGCACACGACGAACCCAGAGGGAATGAGGACAGCCAGAAACCAGCTCGGACGTTCTTTCGAAAGTAGGTCGGGAATTTGGCACGTAGTGGCAGAAACACCAAGCTAACGCATCCTGAAAGGCCACGCGCAGGTCGAGCATGCGGGGTAAGTTACCGTGAGCTTGATGTTTGAAGGGGATAAGGCTTACCATTTATATGCAATAGACATGTCATTCAAGAAGGGTGAGATGCTTCTTTCCAGGGTTCGATTCATAAGGAAAAGTCCATTGACGGCGACAGGTTCGGTGTGACGCGGGCAGCCATGGACTGCCGTGCACAAACTGCGCTGCGTTCTCGCTCGAATGCAGCATACCTCCAAAACAGAAGAAGAAGCGCAAGGGCGATGCGGCGGGTAATCTGAGGGGGTATGGCGGCTCATTCAGGGTGGTATTTCGGATATTGCTGACGTCTTATTAAGCCGCAAACCCAGAGGAAGACCAGCACAACGTAGCGATTGTGAGCAGAACGCAGAGGCTCCGGCCTCGTCGTGCACCGACGACTTTATTTCTTCCATACTCGACGTACCTCGACAAATCAAACCGGAGCCTGATAACACTGGTACGTTCGTGAAATTGGTTAAACCGGGGACCACACATAGCGAGATCGAGGACCCGGGACGAGTTGCATACCTTGAGGAATTCTCAAACATGTCTTTGATTATTCAGGCGTACCAAGGTCCCATTGGCGTCCACTACCAATTGCCAAAGGTACCGAAAGATCGACCGTTATCCTCTCGGGTAAACCAGGTGGAGCTGGATATCCTACGGAAGCGAGGGGCGCTCTCTCTCCCTCCGAAGGAACTATGTGACGAACTTATCGACGCCTATTTCAAGTGGGTGGCGCCCATTGTACCGATTATAAACCGCACGTCTTTTCTGCGCCGCTACCGAGATCCAAGCAATCCTCCTTCTATTCTCCTCATGCAGGCGGTTCTCTTGGCTGGGTCAAGAGTCTGCGATACACCTCTGCTGCTGGATTCAAATGGCTCACCTATATCCGCTGCGACGCTTCTCTATCAACGGGTGAAGGCACTCTATGACGCTGATTACGAGGAAGATCGGGTAACCATAGTGCAAGCACTGATGCTGATGGGCTGGTATTGGGAAGATCGTGCCCGAGTACCCAAAAACGTCTTTTATTGGAATGGACTTGCAACGGCCATCGCCCAGGGTTGCGGAATGCACCGAAGCACCAAAAATTCCCGGCTTAGCGTATCGGATCAGAGGCTCTGGACCCGGATATGGTGGACTCTCTATACCCGGGATCGTTCTGTCGCCGTTGCCTTAGGACGACCCGCCCACATCAGTCTGGAAGGTTCTGATGTAGAAATGGTTTGCGAGGATGATTTTATCGAGGACCCTGGGGAGCGACCAAATTCCTTTCATGTGCAGTTCTTCTTGCAGTACGTCAAACTCTGTGAGATAATGGACATGATACTATTCCAGAACTACTCGATATCTCTCAAGGCTCAACAGAATAGGGCGATGGCTCTTACACAGTGCGACTTAGCATTAGCAGACTGGCTCCAGCGCTGCCCATCAGAACTCAGATGGAATCAGTCTCAGTACAACTTTTGGCCTGCGTACCTAAACTGTGTTTACAATACAGCGGGCTGTTTACTGCACCGGGCACACCTACCACCTGCACCTTCATCTCCTCTCACCTCTACAATTTTGCCTCAGAGCCCGGCCTTTGAATCGGCCCATATGATTACTACCATTGTCCAGAGCTTAATTGCGCATAATGACCTTAGACACGCTCCACCATTCATGTATGCTCTACCACCGAACATACTCTACAGCATAAATGCTAACGCCAAGCAGTATTTACTCTCTATTATCGGCTCTCATGGTTCATATTTACCACCTGCACATTCAAACCGAAGTAACATCTCAGCAGCGGAATATTGTGGCTTGTATGGATGCATTGGAGAGAGTCTCAGGAATTTGGCTCGTGGGTAAAATGGTCCATGACCTTTTCGAAGCAATTCTAGCACTTGATGGTTTTGACCGCTATCTGAGAGAAAACCACTCACCAGATTTGAATCTGAACCTAACCAGCAATAAGTCTGACCTTAAAGAGGTTGAGTTCAATGATAGCTCTACGGCTGATATACAAGCGGCCGAGAAAGGTATCAAATCGCTCACCCTCACTCCATCCCTCATCGCTCATATGGATGCTGCTTTAAAGTCAGCAGCTTCGCCGAGCAAAGAAGAAGCAAAACATGCTTCTACCGATGGAAGAGCATCCAGTAAAGCTGCACGTGGGAAACCCAAAAGTGGGCTGGATGATCAGCCTCTTGCTCCGCGAACGAAAGATTTTGAAGAAGAAACATCTTTTGGAACGGGTTATAAATTCCCCTCCACACCTGGCCCAACGGGGTTGAATGCTGCTGAATGGTTAGTTAAACACACACACTCTCTCTTGCATACATCTAAAGCCTGATGATTTCGTACATTCCCTGACATGTGTTTTAGGCTCCAATTCTTCGGTATTCAATGAACCTCAATGGGCGCTCTACTATCATGTTGAATTCATTTCCGTGATTGCTCCACCTAGCTACAGAGCGCAATCATGATGGATATTTTAACTTTAGTGGATCTGAGAAATAATCTTCGAGTCATGAAGGTCAGAGTTGCAGCGGCGCAAATTGTCGCGGCACAAACCGGCGCAAAGCTCTGGCCCATGGCATAAGTAAGAGTAGATGTGTATACGCGGGCAGCCTGAAGTTATCCTGGCATAATCGTCTTCATGGCAAATCTTTCGATATCAGAGGGTTCAAAGCTGTCTACTCGCACCGGTAATGATCCAAGACGTGGAGATGTACGTTATTTTACAAATAGGTACCGCACTATAGAGTATCTATAGTTGGTACACAATACAGGGTTTGGTTATGGGATCAAGAGATTTCGGGAACCAAAAGGAGCTGTGTTGGCAGAATAACTTTATGCCCTCCAATATGCGCACTAGACTGCGACAAACAATAACTGTATCTGTTAGTACACCGAGGATGTGAGTTGTAATATGCCTCTCATTTTTTGACAAAGAACATAATAATCTGATACTTTCAAAATCGCTCTTCTAGCCTGTTATCATTAGCGTTAGCGATCTATTTTTTGCAAGGGCCGCATTTCTATGCTCCTACTTCAACCTGGTTCCTGAAGGCAAGATCCTGGTGCTGGACCAGAGTATGATCGACGATATCAGATAATATAAGATGCAGGATCAGGCGTAGGTCATCTTGGATTTAAGTTGAGAGAAATGTGTAATCTTCTAAAGTTGTTCTGAGAAGGTGACATTGCTAGCAGGCCGAGGGGTATGTTGAGAATCGTTCCTGTTCCCTGCCATGCTGTCCCAGTGATGTTGATTTGAGCTTTGTGGTATGCTTGGAGGAGGTATTGGAGTTGAAATGGTAAGATTCGTGAGTGGGCTGCTTAATTCAGAATCAGGCTCTATCGAATCTGGATTGTTCTGGTCTCCAAGACTCGTGCTTTCCGTCTCTGTGTGGGATTTGTAGTATTCCTTCAACTCAGGCAGGCTCAATCGTAATGTTTGTGCTGCCGAAACAGCACTCGCGTACTTGTTGAGCCAGTTGGTAGGAATGACAGGTTGCGTGCTCTGTGGTCGGGGAAGGTGTTTCACAACCCAATCAATGGAATCCTGCTGTTCCTGAGATAGCTGTGAGGTGAACCTGGGTCATGAAACTGCAAGGGAGTTGAGCTAGTGTGCCTTGATGATGAACTGCTTAAGGTTTATTGATATAGGTGGCTCCAAAAGGTGAGATGTGGTGGGGTAGCTCGCGTTATCACCGCAAGTTGGGAACGCACTGTTTTGGGCAACCTAACTCAAATGGGTGCTATGGATCAATCGGATGACCTCAAAATCAATGAAAGGCAAATCCTGGTGCTCGGATGCTGGTGGACCGCCGCAGATTTGATATTGCTACCAAATTGGCTCAACAAGTACGCGAATGCTGTTTCGGCAGCACAAACATTACGGTTGATTAGCAGGAAGATCTATAGCCTCTGACATAACTAGAATCATTTTCAAGGCCTAGTGACAAACTTGCTTAGATACTCCTCGTGCAGCTTCTTCTGTCTTTCCCAGTCCTTCTTGAGTTTCTTCACCTGGCTTTTCGGCAACTCACTACCGTCCGCCAAGATGGAAGGTATTCCATCGGCATCCCAGGCTCGGTACTTGTCATCTCCCTTAAACATATCCTGAGGAACCAGCCTAGCCTTTTCCCATTTCTCCTCTTCTACTTTCTCTCGTGCTTTCCTAGCTATTCAAGATGCGAAGTCAGTAACAAATTCATCAAGGGAGAACGCAAAGAGTATTTACAGCAGTCGATTCCATAATAGACTAAGAAACATATCTGCAAAGATAGAAATACATACCTTGCTCCTTCTGAAGCGCCTTCTCGGCGATAAGTGCGGCCTTCTCTTCGCGAGCAACGATGAGCCTGGATGCCGGAACAAACTTGATTAGACTCGGCTTATCCACCTGATCATCGAGCTGAACACCGAGATCGGCTAGGTCATAGTCACGGATACGGTCGGCAAGCCCTAGTACCGTTGGCTTAGTACTGGCATCAAGGGATGCCGATGATACAGTACGACGTAGCTCATCGCGTAAGCGAGAGACTGCACGTATATATGGCAAGGCGAGGTTCTCAGGAACCTTCTCGCCGGACATCTCAAGCTGTGAAAACTCAGACTCGGGTGACTGTTGGTCCACAACCCTCTGGAGCGAAGGTTCAGACAGTTTGAGTGCCCTGATCTCATCCACTACCCTCGAAAATACTGCTGCATAAGGGAGTACAGCAGTTTTCGGGTCAACATTGCTAGCTGCAGTTACGTTGCTGGACGACCAACCAAGCCCATCATAAGGTGGTTTCGCGTTTGAGTCAAGACCGAGAATGCCGACGATTTTTGTTACCCATCTGGCGATCCCTTCAACAATATGAATGTTGGCATTGGATTCATTCATATAGATGTTTGCATCCCTAATAATCCTTGAGATAACTTGCATGGCTGTGAAAGTGTCAAAAGAGTTGCAGAGAGCCGCATCCAAGTCCTTCTTGGCTTGTTCCAGCTTTGTTGCGAGCTGTTGAGCAACATTGTCCTCCGGCGAGAGATCTTTGGTACCATTTTCCGTCGATCCAGTCTCCACTAATCTGGCTCTAACATTCATGAAGAAATTCTATGTCATTAGCATGATAGATTTAACATTAATGACACGACTTACACTGATGGCAGCCTCCCAGCTGTCAGCCTGCTTCCGCATCTCAGGGGAAATCTCAACCCCATCATTCCAACGGCTCATCAGGAAGACAATCCTTATATTGCGTGCAGTGTAGGCCGTTGCCAGCGCATCTTGAATGGTTTGGAAGTTCTTCAGCGACTTGGACATTTTCGATCCGGCAATAGAGAGATGGCCTAGGTGGAAAAAATATTTTACCCACCTGTGCTCCCCCATGTCGCTTTGATGGAAGAATGCTTCGCTCTGTGCTAGCTCATTATCATGGTGGGGGAATGCCAGGTCAATTCCACCCGAATGGATGTCCATCTGTTCCCCAAGCCTGTCTGAAGCCATGACAGAGCATTCAATATGCCAGCCTGGCCTACCATTGCCCCATTGGCTAGGCCAGTAGGGCTCTCCTGGTTTCGACTTCTTCCACAGGGCAAAATCGCCAAGATTCCTTTTACCATCTACGCTCTTAGACAGAGATCCTTCGCCCTCCTCTTGCAATGCTTTGTCATTCCTGCTTTCGGGTCGCAGCCGAGCATATGTATTTCCTGCATTTTCAAAGGCCGCGATATCAAAGTAGACCGAACCATTCGCCTCGTATGCAAAGCCTTTTTCAACAACCCGTTCAATAAAAGTGACGATTTGTGGAACATATTCCGTAACTCGTGTTGTGATATCTGGTCGAAGAACGTTCAAAGCATCCATGTCACCTGTAAACTCGTTTTCCATGCGTCGTGCAAGGTCCGTAAATATTGTTTGGTCGCTTGTGTCAATAGTCTCTTTATACAGTGAGTCTAGGTATGGGAGCAGAATCTCCTCTGCGCCCTCAAATACGCCCCCTTCTCTCAGTGCTTGCGCCGCGCTATCCATATTGGCGATATGCATTTTCAACTTCGCCTCGGCATCGCTTGGCTTCCCATCTCCAGAGAGCGTGCCGCCAGCCAAAACTCGACCATAAGCGACGTCTCTCCGCTCCAAGTAATTGTTCGTGTTTAACATTGGAGCGCCCGCAGGTTGCAGTAAAGGCAAAGAAGACTTTGCATATCCCAGAAATGCTTCGACACCAAGGGTGTAAGTTTGCTCCGGGCTGTATACTTTCTTCTTCTCAAGGTCCAGCAATCGCTTCCGTCGAGCTTTGATAATAATCTGAGCAGTAAGTATTGGGCAAAAATAGGAATTCTGTGTCAATAACATACCTTATCGTCGATATCTGTTATGTTCATCACGAAAGTGACCTTCAATCCGAAGTAGTGCATCATAATCCGCCGGATAATGTCTGTAGAGACATAGGTACGCGCATGTCCCAAATGGCTGGAATCATAGACGGTAGGCCCGCATGCATACCACGATACCTTTCCTGCCTCCTTGGGCACGAATGGAACAGGTGCGCCAGGTTCTAGAGAGTTATGAACTGTGATGGATGCCATGATGGCCGAGTGCGAAAAAGGCCGTTCACGTGACTGTGTCCGAACTGCGAGCGTCTTAATTGATAAGTGAAATCTCTTAATGCTAGCAAAGGAGTACATCCAGTTGTAAATATTGGGAGAATAGATTTACACAACCTTCACCAAAAGTCAGTGAAGCATGGCGATCTGGCATGAGGATGAGTCAAGTATTCACAGTGACTCGGAGTCACACTCAGGCACAATGGGAATTTTATTGTTCCGTTCCGCGCTTATGGCGGGTATGAAATAATTTAGCGCTCTTGCCGCTAGGCTACACTTGGTTTTGGGCGGGCAGTCCCTTGTTCTCCTCAGTTCTTTTTCTTCACCCTCACTTATCTTTACGTTACGTACGGAAGTTTGGACATACTTTTGCGAGAGGCAAGTCCGTGGGAACCGCGCAGATTCGTATGCTTGGTCATCGTCCTTGGCCGATGCTGCGCTCAGCAATCCTCGGGTTCCACGGTTTCCGCGGATAACAAGGAGGGCCACTTTCCCTCGCAACCTAAACTCGACATTGATCAGCGCCATGTTTAACAATACATGGATGTTTCAACCCGCATGAAATTATTGATTCGTAATAGTGGGTTCTCGTGAAACCATGAATGTAAGCTACTTGCCTCTGCCTGTGTAGCCGCACCATCACTATGAAATTAAACTATAAAACCCATAAAGCCCCAGATCATTGGGATTCTGGTAAATCGTTCTAAGTCTTCAAATCTTCGTTTATCTGTCTTATTTCCCTTGAGTCATCTGAAGCTCTTCCGCGATCCTTCTTCAATTTTCAATTCTAGGCACAAAATGCAAAACCTCGTCGTGCCAGTCGGATCATTAAAGGCACGTTTCCAGTCAGTGGCTCCCAATTCTGATTTCCTGCTAGTCACTCCGGCAGGGAGTCTTAGTCACCAGAACGACATTACAAAAGACAGATGCAAGTCTCAAAAGGATATCAAAACCAACCACTCTGTAACTTTCGAATTTGGTGGGCCATGGGGCGTGGGTCTAATGATGGGCGGATTCCCTCTCCTGCTGTACTACATGTGGATCGGGGCCATGTTCTACGACGGGAAATTCCCAGCACCAAGTCCACAACAGTCAGGCCTTCAATTTCTCAAGCACTTAATCGGCCTGATTGCTCAACACGCGTATCCAAGCTTAAAGGCATGGGCAATCTACTGGACATTTTTTGCTCTTCAGGCCATGGGTTACTCTTTTCTTCCTGGCGTAACAAGTTATGGCAAAGCACTTGACCATGAGGGCGGAAGACGGCTTAAGTACCATTGCAGCGCTATCTCGGCATTCTATATTACCATTGTGGTCGGGGCTGTGTTCCACTTTACTGGGATATTCCCCATTTATACGATTCTCGACGAATTTGGGCCTCTGTTATCGGTGGCAATCCTCTCCAGCTATATCGTGTCGCTCGCTGCGTATTCATCTGCTCTTGTTCGTGGTGCGCAGCATAGAATGACAGGCAACCTCATCTACGATTTCTTCATGGGTGCAGAACTGAATCCTCGAATTGGAAATTTAGACTTCAAAATGCTCTTAATGGTCCGCCTGCCTTGGTTTATTCTTTTCGCTTTATCTTGCGCTACAGCTGCTCGACAACATGATGAACATGGATACATTTCTGCAGAAGTCGCCTTCATCGTCTTTGCGCATTTCTTGTATGCTAACGCATGTGCTAAGGGCGAGGAATGTATTGTAACAACATGGTAAAACATCTCTTCATATCTTTTTCTCCGACGAGCTACTCGCAGAAGTGCAGTTTGCTAACTTGGCCAGGGATATTTATTATGAGAAATGGGGATTCATGCTCATCTTCTGGAACCTTGCAGGTGTTCCTCTCAGCTATTGCCATTCTACCCTTTATTTAGCTAACCATCTCGACACAATATGGGAATGGTCTAATCCAACCATTAGAATGCCGCTCCTCACCATTTTGTACATCTCATATATCTTTATTTACTGGATCTGGGACACAGCTGGCAGTCAAAAGCACCGATTCAGGGCAGAGCAGCGTGGTGAACTCCTGCTACGGAAGACATTCCCACAACTCCCTTGGCAGACACTTAAAAATCCTCGCGTTCTCATCACCTCAAATGGTAATACAATACTTACAGATGGCTGGTACCGGTATGCACGCAAGATACATTACACCTGTGATATTTATTTTGCTGTCTCTTGGGGAGTCATCACTGGATTCGACAGTCCGTTTCCATGGTTCTATCCAGTATTTTTTGTGTGCATGATTACACATAGAGCATACAGAGATATTCAAAAGTGCAGAGCAAAATATGGGGAGAGATGGACGGAATATGAGAACCTGGTTCCGTGGCTATTCATTCCTGTATGTTGTGGTTTTATCTTCATGCTCCAATCATTACTAATGTACAAGTAGTACATCATCTAAATGCTACGGTCGGTGGCTGGGATTTTAAGCACGATGGTATGTTAAGCTCTGTAAGAGAGATTTCGTGGCTTGGTCTATAAGCCTCACAAATAGAGTTCTTCTCTATTGCATATATAGAAAATGGTAAGAGAAGCGGATTATTTCACTCCTTACTAAAGCGCCGTAAAATAAATTACAAGTTCGCACGCTATTGAAGAGGAATCAACAATAGACAATGTACTTTGGCACACTACAAGCGGTGACTATAAATCGATAGATTGGCCATGTTGAGTCCCTTAATAGTAATAGTATACACTTATTGAAAATTCGGGATATCCATATTCCAGAGACTACTCAGAGCGGAATTTTCTCCTAGGCAAGAACCTAAGAATGCCGACATGGACTCAAGTTCGTCATTTTTTGCTCCCGATCCCCTTCTCTCGAGGTAGTTGAACGCCGAGCTCCACTCACACGTGGTACACTCGTCGTTGAGTGAAAACGTAAACGAATCCTCTTGAGCATTGTAGAAGCCAAATAAAGGTTGTTGCGATTGAATGAAGGCCTTAGCAAAGTCTACAAAGACCTTGCATACCTGATATAGCCTATTAAGCGCCTCTGTGTTCTTCCTGGGTGCCTCTAGCGTATTTAACACCTGAAATAAAAGTTCAACATCATCTTTGCTCTGTGAGGCAATTGCATGTGTAAATACAACGAGAAATGGAGTGAAGGACGAATAAAGCAGTATCCTAAAGCAGCAAACAGCCATTAGCTTTACCAATGTCGTAGTTGTGTGTTCATATCTTGTAGAAGTTTAATGCTGACCAATCTGAATAAATCCTCCACTTTGGAACATCTGCAGATGCCAATTTCGCACAATTTTGTATATGGCACTGCAGGCTCAGTCTTGCACATTCATACCGTTGTGAGCTTATATGTGTAGCGGCTCCAGGCGTTGTCTTTGCTCCGTAAAGGAGATTCAAAGCAGAGTAATAAATAAAATCCGATGCATTGATGATAAGATCTAAGTCGTTTTTATCCTGAGAGCCGGCAGTATCAATCTTATAAGCTCAATAGTTAGCTTAGCGGCCTTATCTTCACAGCAGCCTTCTTCTCACCTCTCTGAACTTTTCCCGCCACGCAGAGAATTTAGAGGTAAGTTCCTGTACTGTCCGTGACCGTGACTCAGGTGGTTCTCGTTGCGCATGTATGGTATAGAGTTGATTGTATATCCTGCCTTGTAACTTTGAGAACTCAATAAACGCAATAAAGGCCCGGTCCCAGGGCCGAAATCTTGGATCCAGCGATTCTAAGAATATATTGACGTCAATGTCGTCATCTGGAAAGCACGAAGTCCGCCCAAGGTTCAGAGACATAGTCTTGTCTATCATATAAAGCATCCAAAAAGCATGGCGCTTTGCTTCTGCTAATTTTGGTGGATCGCGAGCTACAATAGCTTCCCTATGGTATCCTAGAATTTGGCACAGCCTTGCTCCAGCTGAGACAAAAGTCCAGCATAGTGATGGCCGAGACTCTTCTTGAGCTTTCATGGCCTGTAATAATATTAATTATATGCAAAGATTTCAGAGAGTAGAAGAAACTTACCCCAATCATCAAGCACTGAATATTTTCCAAGCTTGGTGTTACTAAACACTCATAATCTTGAAGACCTGCAATGAAATTTTCTTCACACAGCTTGGCATAAGTGATACAATCAGAACTCGAGAGACTGGCATCAACGTTTATGCTGTATTCTGCAAACACGAACGATAGCATACCGTTCATCAAAGTGAGTTCTCCCATGGAAAAAGGATTCGACGGAAAGTAGACCTTCCTGCAAAGGTCTTCTATTATAGAATGATGTCTCTGAGCACTATGCAAGACCACAAAGGGAGCGTGAGCTTGAATATGTTAACGTTTTGTTTCTCTGGAGTGGGAATCACTGCACTGCTAACCAGCGGTCCTCTTCAGTACTGCAAGAATCGCTGACAGTGGAGGAAGGTCAATTTTGGGCTCTTTCGACTTTATGATTGAATGTGGAAAGCTCAGACTGTCAGCTGACGAAGGATGATCATGATTTCGAAGTAACGACTTTAGCGTGGACAGCGAACTACGTATTTGGTGACCAATATCGCCCCCGTCAGTATCTCTAGCAGATGACTCTGCGGTATGAGAGGCCTGCGTTAAGTAGCTGCTGAAAGAAGATTCGCCTTGGAATGTTACCACTGAGTGAGATGGAAGGTTATAGTCGGTTGATATAGCGGCGCTTTGAAAGCGTGGTTTTGACGAGACTTGTCCTTGACTTAGTTGTTGAATCATCTCTTTGATATCACGGACATCTTGGTGGAAAAGGTCATAGTATTTTTCACTGTGGCTTTAGACGTGTTCAATATTAATTCACCATGCTTAACTTACTGATTGCTACTTGAAGCTTGTCGAGACTTTTCAGATGTCCTTGTTGCAATTCGGCAAGGCAAATTCACCATTCGACAGCTGGAGCATGGTGACAACTTGTCACAACGAATCTGCCATAAATATCAGTAGAAGTAGCGTAAGACAAGTTATGATACGTACTTTTCTAATTCTGCAGTTTTCACACTAGTGATTGGTTAGATAATGAGTCGGTACAATTTTGCAACGGGGATGGGACAAACCGCTTTCGGTACGAGATTCCCCAGCCTCGGTACAGATGTCGTGGCCCCATCAGCGATGCCGGTTGACAGCCTCCCTCGTTCCATTCTGGTCGACGATAGGACAAGCGTTGAGAGGTCTTCCCTTCTGCGCTGAAAGGGTGTAAGAGGACAGGAGCAGGCGATGTATGAGGGTAAATTTGTTGTCGGTCGGCCTGCGCGGCCTCCGCGGCCTCCGCGGATCCCGAGGATTCCGTGATGCGGCCGGCGCGCAGGATCAGCTAGTTGGCTTAGTTAAATGGGGCTGCAACAAGCTAAACTAGATTTGCTATGGGAATAATAGTAAGAGTAATAATTAGCCACGAATTCCTCTACTGTTCGAAATCAATACATAGATCAAATAATAGATGAGATGCTATCTAGGGTAGTTTCTCTTATACATCACCTCTTTCTGCTGCGATCTTCAATTCAAGTCAAAAGACATGTAAAATTATTTGACAAAGCTCCAGTTGGTATATATCTGCCCAACATCGCTGGTGTCCGAAATATAAAATCTTGACTCTTAATATATCAAGTTCTTTAAACACGAATGGTGCCTCTAAGAACGAATGAATTGAGTCACCAGATCTAAGAAGTATACCTCATTGTTAGCCCGCTTGAGGCCCTCGTTCTGTTCCGTCGTCAGGAGATCCTTCATATAGGTCGAATTAAGGTGGATCGAAATAGCGTCCTGGGATGCATATCTAATGAAAATCAGAAGCGAGAACATAATCGCAAATTACAAAATATAAAAGTTGCATATACGTCTCGTAAGTAAGGAATGTTGCATTCGTCATGTCTAAGCTGAGCTTGAAATCGAGCACACCAGGCTCGTTTTGATGGACCTTCTTAATGAAGTCGACTAAGAGAGTTTTCTCCTATTGAATAATTCAAATCAGCCGCGTCATTTTGGTGTCTATGCTATCCATAGTATGAGACTTACTCGCTCAATTTTAGTTGTATCGTTAACAATGCTAATCCTATTAGTAAGAGTGATTGGTGATGGGCTGCCATCGACGTATGATGAAGTTGAGGCAATGGCAACAAAAGCAGTGGATAGAATCATCAAAAGGTTAGTTGGCCGCATTTTGAAACCGGAATAGCGTTGATTTCTATAGGGTGTGCTAAATATTTGCTAGTCTTTGGACTGGAACGAGGAATATTGCGGCATTTAGACTTGCACCTAGCTCTTTATACCTCGTAAAATTCAGACTATCCATGCAGAATGCAGTAATCAACCAGCTGTCTAGTTATTAATCAGGATACTCAAGATCACATTGACCCACTGACAGGAATACAATTATAACCGGTATCCGGTCTTCGCTTTTCGGAAACAGAGCAACACTAAAATTACTTTCCTGGATACCGCAACAGAAGATAAAACACATTAGTGCCTCAGGCATAAAGGTTGATATACGATAATTTAAACTAGTGCCGCTTAAAGCTTAGCCGCATGTAATACGTACAAGTAGTTAGAAATGGAAGACTTACCTTTTCACCTTATCTGCTTCGTTGGCCAGCTGGACTGGACGCCTTGTCAATCATGGTCATGACCAGACAACTCTCTAGATTATCCTCTTCCAATGGCCTCCCCACGACTTCTCCTGTTGGCTACACCTTCGTAGATGAAAATTGGGTAACGCACACCATATCCCCGCCGCGTGCCTATACGAATAAAGATGGCAAGAGAGTCCCACACAGCTTCATTTCTAGCTGCGTCTGGGGCCCCCCACCGAGGATGGTGATTGGCCCTGTGAAGATTGCCGAAAAGGCTAGGTGTGAGGACAAGGTCCTGTGGGGCAGTAGTTCCAACGTCGAGGACTACAACCACAAGAGACAGCTCTTGGATAAGAGCCGGCAGTCCGCCAAGGAGCTTCTGTTCGCATCACAAGGCACGTTCCATCCCTTCCCAAGGTTGCCCCCAGAGATCCGGCAGAAGATATGGCGACTTGCGATGATGGTGGCAACCGAAGTAGAAATCAGGTGCTCAGGTCATACGGTCCACCGGGGCGCAGGCGGTTGTGGGACAGCCTGGGGTACCCCTCGAATCTTCGCCGCAACTGCGTTACTCCCGCCCCTGATGCTGGTGAACCACGAGTCACACAGGGCGGCCGCGCGACACTATCGGCGAAGGTTCCAAGGAGTCCACCGCGGTGGCGGGGTCCTCGCGGCGTTTCCGATAACCCTCGATCTTGGTGCCGATATCGCGCATCTCCTCCGCGAGGATGACTTCGATATCGTCCAGAAGGTTATTCTAGAGTTCGACGACAGGGGGCTAGGCATAGAGGACAATAATTGCCTCCGGACAATTCTTAGTGCCCGGAACATGAAGGAAATAGAAATAAGACTGTGGAGATCGAAAAATATTGGTATGCGATGGCTACGTTGCCCATATCAGTCCGTGCAAGGTGCATATATGCGACTCAGAAGGACAAATATGGACTGGGTGGCGCCTGAGATCAGGTTTATTATTCTTACCCAAGGCAATAAGGATATCGCGGAGGTTCATTATTTTTCGGGCGGATTGCTTGAGTCAATGGATGTTCCGGAAATAGAGACTGCATTGCTAGCTTAACGCTGCTACACCATTGTTTAGAGTCCTGTTAGTTTTAATTTTATTCCCAATCTTCATGGAGGCGACACGTCCCTTTTTGTGAAATATTAGAGGAATGTGTATGGCTACAGACTCAGGTCTTGGGTGTTAATCATCCCATAAATCCTCCCTGGAGACATTGAATAGATGGCAGGCAGAGTAAGGTAGGTTTGAATATTAGTTCTGCAGCGTAAGGAAATTAAAAATAGTTAGAAGAATGCAAACTAGATAGCTTTTAACTACTGATATGTTATTCGCAGCATAAGCTGGCCGCATTCTGTCTTTCTTTCCGGTCGCTGAAAGTTTAAGACGTTGGCTAACCTGTCGTGGTGGAGGATTGCTAGAGCGTCGCCGGTGTGCCTGCAGAATAGGCCCTTCCAATGCGGCAACTACAGCCGAGTCGTTCGTTTCACATTTACGACCACCAGCTGTTTCCACAACATTACAACGCTTCTTCAAATCTTTGAACACATAATATTTATCAACATTTATTAAAATGCCTGCTCTAAAAGGATGTGTAAGTTTGAAGACGTAGAAACGTTCTGAGGGGGTGGAAAATGTATACTTTACAAAGATCGAAATTTCGTCACAGGGCAGTCAGAGCGCAATCACGTAGCCACCAGACAAGCTTAGATTAAAATAGTACAATGGCAGAAAATAGGCACAGCTAGGTATGAGATTACGTGGCTGGAAGAAGTGAAACCATATTCTCTGTTGGGAGATTTGCCTTTTGGTCGAGATCACCGGCGTAACTGCGGGATTTTCGCTTCGCAGGGATGTCGGGTATGTGATGTTACTCGAGATATTTAAAGGGGAAGTTCGTTCTGGTTGGTTAAGTCACTGAGTTGGTAGAGTCCTAACAGTGGAGATGTCTACCTGGTGATTTGCCAATAGCTCATTCCTGGCATTTCCCATCATCAAATGTCAGAGAGTAGCTAAAAAAGAGCACGACGAAAAATGCGTTTGAGCTGTGCGGCCCTGTCAATCTGTACCACAAAGCTGACCTCTTATATGGATACTAGTGATACTGCCCCGAGTGCTGCACGTCGCTCTCCATATCGCTCTCCACGTACACCGTAGTTGTAAAAAAAATCGGGTCTCCGGGTGACGGGTCTCATAATGCTACGCCGGATGAACTGACGATCGAGTGAGTAGCGACCCAGCCTTCATGCATCTCAAAGTATTGTTTGACGATGGTGTATAAATATTCGTTAATTAGCTTCCGAGGTCTAGAGCGGGTGCTCAATCTTGCTTGGAGATTTTGCCCCAGTGTGTTGCAAGACCGGTTTAGTCTAGCAAATTCAGAATGTAATATTACTGGTAACCAAGGGGATAATGAGTGCAATACATATCTCCTACTTCACGAAGAATTGAATGGCTCAAGAAATGAATCTTTCCTAATTCAAATGCTTAGTTATGCTCCGTCTCACTAACGCTCTCCATCGGACTCTTTATGACCACAACTTGAACCTAGCCAAAAGAGGAGCTTGATATTAGGGTTGGTACTAGCTCCATACCAGTACAAGGGTACGAACAAAATTCTCCTTGCTAAATTGCTTTCGTCTGAACTACTTTCCTTAATTGCCATTCTTATCATGTGTAGTTTAGTGATGTTAGTAGATTAAGTAAAAACCTGAACATAGCGATGAGGTAAACATTTAGAATCAAGGGACCATATCTCAGTATTTCCGAAGTCTATACCAGGGACTACCCTGTTCAGATACATTCAGTTACTTAGCTGTCTCATCTGTTGGGCACATGCCTTACGTCTTTTCTCTGATTCGTCATCTTGCTTCATTTATGCAAAAGGGAGCTACCCTGCAGAGCGCAAGCAGGAGTATGCAGCTTTACTACAGTCGGTTGCATGACCAGCTTCCCCTCACCCCCGAATTTTTTAATCGCGCCAATCGACCAGGCCATTTTACTCACCAAACGCCTCTTTCGAAAACCCCAGATATATAGTATTTAGGGGGGGGAGTAGTAAAATCATCTTTTGGATCATATAATCATAGGAATAGCCTTGCACGTCTAGATCTGGATGGGTTGTATATCAATTGCCATTTGCAGGCGTATTTCGATTGTACACATTCAATAGCGTCATGTCTCTTCAGCACAGTATTGGCCAAGTTTTGTCAACTCCTCAATGTGGGTCTCCTGACAACGCACAAAAATCGCGGCCTACTAAAGGGGTTAGTCCCTACATCTCAAATGTAAGGATAGAAATTATTTACAGGATTCTCTAGTTATACCGGCTTGAGATATACCGGAATTCGGATATACCGGATTATTCCAGTTGCCCCACCAAAATTTGTATGTGTATACCGGAATCTCTATGTACTGTACCCTTGGAAACATATCGCTTGACCGGGAACGCAAAACATAGAAAGGTGCCTGACTGGTAGGAGAGAGATTCTTTTGAGTGGGTTCAGTATCCCTTCGTCTAGCAGCCACTGCCTATAAAAGTGGGACAGATACAATATACTTAATTGGGCAATTTTATGGTTAAAATAGACGTATTTAGAGTAAAATTTTCTTAAAATTAGTGCATTTATCTGCCTCACTTTTATAGGCAGTACCTTTACTCATGTTGGTACGTATAATTTTGAAACGAAAATGTACTTGACAAGAAGAATATATAATAGAGAGAATGGAGGAGTTCCTTGTGTTCTTCTGGCCTTTGGAAGAGGTTCGGCCAACGTTTTCGGTGGTGCAAGTGTGAACTGCTGCGGACTTGGTAAAGTTGGGCCATTTCCAAAGCAACCGCCAATAGCTTGAGATCGCCGCCAATAGCCTGGGATCGCCGCTGATAGACAGGCGATCTAACTATCTGAGACAGACCACCTCATCGAAAACACAGACTCCAATAAGCAATGGTTGTCTTGTGACAGGTAATTTGTTTTGCTTTCCAAATTATATAAGCTCTATTACCAAGAGGCTATCGATGAAAAGTTCTTAATATATCTATACGGCCTTAGTCTAGAACCTGTTTTCACCTTTCTTTACTTTTCCTGAACCTCAAGTTCATTATCCAAGCCACTGAAGCTCTATATCTTTCACATTCAATATGAAGCTGGCACTAGTGCTCCTACTACCCATTAGCCTTTCTCTGGCTTGTAGCGACGAGGACACTACAATCCGGTGCGGTGGTGATTGGGAAGTGACAAGAGCATGTATGAACGAACTTGGCACTTCACTAGACTGCTATTGCTTCCATACTCTACAGTATTACGCCATCGCCAACAATATTTATGCGGAATTTGAGAAGTGTTGCGAAAGGAAAGGCACGAGCCCTAGGAGCTGCTGAGAAGGTAAATAGTGTTGTTGGCACTTACTAAGTGTAGCGGAGCTAACTCGGGTTTGCAGAGGTGGCGTGGGATGGCGGTGCAATTTGAATTGTGGCCTCTATGCCTTAAAGGGTATAGCTTCATGTAAAAGGATCGCCGGTTGGAGGCAGAACGGCCACGAAAGTTTGAGGCGCGAGAATGTCGTGAGAATAAGTTTGGTGACCCGCAACAAATAATCTGATGGAGCTCGTGTTGTCCTGCTTCGGGTATGCTACACTGCCCAGCTGATCGCTTGGCTTTCATAGTTCTCTTAAGATAATTAACTATAGGATCAAACCTTGTTTCCTTGTGGAAAGCCGCACTGAATTATTACCATTCGTCCACTAGAACTACAGTATAGAGTTTGAGCATCTCCTGTTGCGTTCGCTAATCTCTTTAATGGCAAGATAGCCTTATTAAGCAATTCCTTTTACGCCTAGAACGCTTAACCGCATTTGTAAGTAGGCCAACCCCTGCTCAGCATCAGATAAAGAATCTAGGGCAGGGGAAGCCGGCATCTTTGTATCATAAGGTGTCTTCAGGGCTGTCGACAGAACGTTAGACGACCTAACAGGAAGGCGGGAATATCAGTCTGCATCAATTTCCTCGATATGGCTAGCGAGTTATGCTTCTTGTTTTCTAGTGTCATATTTCGATCCGCTTTACCCAACTCGCACTTCGCACTTCGCACTCGCATTCCTCACTTTACTCCTCGCAAACTCTTGTTGGCATTGGTCTTAGCCCTGGCCCTCACGGCTATATTACAGCACGAGCACACCACCTTCTAAATCTAAGCGGAGAGAAGTAATATACTAAGATAGTGAACATGAGATAGGTAAGAACGCCATAGGGTTAAAAGGGTAGAATTTGAAAACCGCCATGACTGAGATTCCGTAGTAATGAACATCTACGTCCAAATTTCTCTAATTACTTCGACGAAGAATGGATAATTTAAGAGCCATTCAAATGAGATAATTTATTAAGTGAAATTACTACCCCCCGGCTCAAGTCGATATAATTTTGCTCAATGCTGACTTGTTTCTTGGCTATGCGGCTCATATTTAGATTACTGCCTCAATACATATTTGAAGCTGTCCTCCTGCTCATTTTGTATGTACATTACTCTGAACAATCTGTAGCGGCCACGCGATCCATGGTTTCCACTCCTCGTCAAGGATATTCTGCAAACTTGATATAAGCCGTTCGGCCGCGCCCTCCATGTACCAGTAGAGTTTGCTACATCTCTTAAGTAAGATACAGAAGTAAGCCAGCAAGATTAATGCTTGAGGTTTGAGCTCGCCCAGCAGCTCGAGGTACAATTGAGGAACGAGCTCCACCCATCGAAACATCGAGAGTTTGATACCCAATGTCTGACACGGCAGAAGGGGGATTGCGGCGCTCTCTCGAAGGAGCCTCAGACTTATACGATAAGCCTCGATTTCCCTCTCGGAAATCGGACTTGAATTTCTTCGTTGGTCAAAGAGGCTTTCAAGGGCAGCAAACCTCGAATCTTCAGGATTGTGCGACAACTCGATTTCTCCTACTATTGATCGAATTTGAAATGCCATTGGTCCTTTGCTGATCCAGCCTCTTCCAACATCAAGGATCTGGCGAGCGCCACGCAGAAGATGAAGCCACTCTGGTAGTCCTGTCGGCGAAGACCCGCCGGCAAAATGATTGCTTTCTAGATACTGGGATTCAGCAATAGCGTATGCACTGGTGAGGCTTGCAAAGCCGATCACAGCATGACAGTTCTCCGCTGTCATCTTGTTCCTAAAATCATCAATGACAAAGCGGTAGGATGGCAGGGCCATATTTTGATGGTGCACAGCGCGCACCAGATACTTTCCCCTCTGCTCGGGTCGAACTCGCGACATGTGTAAGGCCGAAATAGCCAAAATACCACGCATCAAGAATGGTTGCTTACACGCCACCTGAGGCATTTCCACTTGCCATGCCTTTACGTCACTTGGCCTGTCACCAAAACCATAGCACGCGAAAGCCGTCCAGTGGTGTAGTAGTTCGAGATCAGCCACCTGTAAATCCGTCGTTTTATCACTGAGGTCTTTCGGAATATCCATGTGTCGTGAATCGGGTGAAACAGTTGAATTTGAAGTCGCCGAGGCTCCGCCCAAAGCTGGATACACACAATGTATCAGATATCTTGCGCAAAGAGAACATTGAGGCCGCTCTTCATCGCACTATTGAAAATTAATACCACATCCTTTGGTGTTATGATCCCGTAGGTTTCTGCATGCCTTAACCTTCCGTGACTTACACTCCATACAGCCGGACCTGACTTTACGGTGTGGCCTCATTGACATAACCCGGCGCTTTTGAACAGGGACATGGGGATCAGGCGCTCTCTCTTGCGCCATGTGCCGTAATCGAACAACCTTGGGGATTTATTTCCGGGATTTGACAGGCAGTCTATGGCACCACAGGTAATATTACCCCTCCGCCACTTAAAGACGCGCGGTCTTGTTGTCGAGTCGGTCCCAAGTGTTCATCAAGTGCTAAGAAGTGAAGTACTGGCAAGTATCTCGAAAATTCCTTGTCAAAAAAAGCCATCAGGCAGACAAAATAGCTCTTTTATAGGTCAGAGTAATCACTAGATCCGATATAGGGTAAAAATGCTTTTCGTAGTTATTCTGCACCTGGCTGACAAATTCTCCAACGTGTTTCATAAGCGGGCTGCTTTTACCGCAAAATCGTGAAAAACCGCCTCTTATAAAATTAATAATAACAACACCGATGAGTTTTAAACTAAAGTGTAAAGCTTTTTGGCTACTGTGATTATTAAATTAAAGCCTTGGGGTTTTAAACAGCTATGAACGTTGGTACGGGATAATGTATGCTCTGAATACTATACTCCGGAATGACTGTAAAGTCCATACCCACAATTTTCTAACAGGTTGCAGTGATATAGGTGACTAATGCTAGCTTGCAGGTGCAACTAAACTAGACACTTGGCAATTAATCATATGGACAATGTGGACTTTAACCTTCTTATACTTATACGGTTAATTTTCTTATTTACTCTCTATCCTGCCAGGTTTATCCGTCTATTCATCGATAATTAAGTTTATCATGGCAACACTTATTCGACATCTGCGTTTCTTGCTTATCGAATCAGTGTCTTCTAAACCCGTTTGAAATTAATTAATCGATTCTAGTGACTTCTAAAGGTATATAAGGTTATTTAACATCAAATTTCTTCGATATTAGTTCTTCCAACGTACCTAGTCTGTTAAACCAATTGCATATACCATGTCGCTGACCTGCAATAGATGTGCAGGGATATAATCTATCACTATAGGAATGCTCAGTATGATTCTTTCCTTCAAGTATTCCGTCTCAAATACCTACAAGGTGTATTAACCCACCCCGCCCAGTTTGTCCCCTGCATATGGGCGATTATTATAAACCGCGGTTGCCTGCTCTGTATAAATGGAGGAGTCGTTTAATTACCTATGTCGCTCGGGGCAAAAACCAGCACAACTTTTTTATTTTTTATTTCTAAAGAACAGAAGCTGATGGTGCGTCCAGCATTTAATATTCCTTATCAGCTTCTCTATATGATATAGGTGATGTTTGGACACAACTGCATGTCAGCTAGTTGCCAGCGGTGGAGTATATGGTAACATATCAAGCAAGTCACCATCCGTTTCGCCGCTCAACTCCAAATTATGGCCAGAAGAACCACTCCTACACTGTCCTGGATCGTTAACACCTCTGACAGACTTCGAAATTGCTTGCAGTGAGAATAGAAATGTTTTACAACCCATATTCACATCTTCTGAACGATCCGTTGTTGAGGCTGGCAGAAGTGATGCCCGTTGAATTAGTTATCGAGAGAAAGTGTCCCACGTATGTCGGACGCTGGCGAAGCGGAACGCTGCTGCTAACAATCAAAATAGCACCAGAAAAGTGGCCAGCTACGCCTAACCCGGCCACAGCACGTCCTAGGATAAGACCAAGAGAATTGGGAGTAGAATTTACCAAAGATCAGATGCACTTTGCAAGTAGTGAGAAGATAGGCAGCGCCATACCACTCCACGTCGTCGACGGCTTTGAACTGATCAGTAATTCTTGGAATCGCAGTGGCGATGATCGTGTTATCCTAAAATAGAACAACTGTTGGCAAACCAGGATTGATGACCAGCAATCAAATATTATTTGCGTAATCTAACGGCTTCATAGCGGTGGCAACCCACCAGTGTCATACAAAAGATTGATAGACAGAGCGCAATGGTGATCAAAGTTAACTTGAACTTGTCAGGGAAGTCGGCTTCGTCTTGAGACTCTTCCTGCGACGCGGATTCCGTCATGTCCAAAATATTCCGCTGTTCATTCTGCTGAGAATCATTCACGTAATGAGAAGTCTTTGATTTCTCTGTCGATAACTGGGCGTTGCGTGGTTGCTGGAAAGGAGAACTGATCATCTCCTCGTTCATGATGCCAGATTGCCAGATGGACGATACTCTTATAGGCTAATATCTCTGTAGATTAACAGCAGGATCCTGAATAAAATCCTTTCTTTTAGAAATGCGTCATCTATATCCAACTAGCTTAAATAATGTACATAAAGCCTGTTGTCTACAGTCATACGTACTAGAGTGGTACAAACAGGCGCATCTTGAAAGAAAACTAATAGACCTTCATGTAGTAATGGTGGGTCCAAGAAAGCTACATCCGCCAGCCCTATTCAATTCTGTATATTGAACAGCCGAAAGTAGCCTTACAGCTCCTACGCTATATAGTCCCGGGGGAAAAGCCCGCCGCAATGCAGAAGTCAGCAGAAGCGCTCACTTCGTTTTTATTGACTGGTGAGCGGGCCTCGAATCTCAAATTCCGCCCTTCGATAATAAGCCAGATATCAAACTCAACCTCATAATATGATAACTGTTTCCCCTTCTCGTTCGTTGCGATAGTGGGTTTTATTTGATTATTTGTCTTCAGAAAGGTGAGATCGGCTGTGATTCTGCCCGCCTCTTCAGCTCCTACGCACAGTGGTCTATTAGTGTCTGCCGGTCTAAGAATTGGACTGGTATGTTTCTAACCTTTGTTCTTTGGATGCTTGACTTTATATCCAGATTCATGTATATGTGTAGAAACATAGAGGACTTCTTCGCATATAAAATTGTCGTTCATTCGGAAGAGGTGCCTAGACTTGAATCTTTTGGTGTGCCTGGTTTCCACATATGATCCCTGGTCACTGGCTGTTAGAGAGAATGGTAGAAGCCCTTTGGCCTACAGTTATACCCACGTACCTTCTCGATCAGCCATTCGATAGTATCCATAATGTATAGCTCTCCATCGACCCGATCGCGGCGAGCTCGAAACTTCTTATGCTTAGGATTATTTAAATCACATTGTTCTGACCGGAGGACGCCATAGCTTGACCTAGTATATCTGTGAGGCCCGAAGTCTTTCCTTAGGGCGCGCAAAACAGCACCCCGGGCGACAGCTGACTGGATATAGTGGGGTGTCTCAAGTTCTATTGGCATATCGAGAAAATTTCGTTCTTTTCTCAGGGCCTTCTTAAGATGATTCCTTAGTGATGGCGAATCCCCAAAGCCCCCAGTCAAGATAACCCTTTCAACACTGACCCCATTCGCTTTCGCTGCGTTGAGCTGCTTTAGCATCAGAGCTGAAACCCCGCGGAGGCAATCTTTAAAGACTCCATACATGTCACCCCAGCTAACACCTAAGCTATTGCTCCGAAATCTAAGTTCTGGGTCTTCTGCTGCTTTCAGGCCATGGATAAGGGCCGCATCAATATGGGCGTTTCTGTCAACTATATTGATGCTCCTCTTCGATCTTTCAAAGACCTGGACCGCGTTGGCGATGATAGTCTCGAGCGGCAGAGCATCTGCAACAAATTCAGCATGCTTAAGCCGGTCTTGTAACAACTTTCTATAATTCTCATTTAAGAGGCTTGATCCACAGGACATCCCATCAGGGCCAACTACTTCTTCCATCCGAACAGGATCGTCGCGAGTTAATTTATAGGTGACGGCATCCACTGTACCGCCACCGCAGTCCAAGAGTAAGAATGAGTCGCCCTTCGTCATCTGTGATAAAGACTTCCGGTCTTCCAGAGCGTAGGTTGCCGCAGCCTCGGATTCCGCAACGATAAATAAATCTTTTATTATACCATGCTTCAGGATTACAAGCTGGGATGTCTTGACTGCCGTAGTTAGCGCATCTTGCATGATGCGGCAGGCCTTGTCAGACCAGGAGGTAGGCACGCAGAGGACAAATTCCACAATACTATCATCCCTAAAGTCGTGTGATTCGATCAGCCTTGCTTTGGTATGCTTGAGCAGCTGTCCAAGGTATTCACTGATGATATCGACGACCTTGACATGCTTTAAGGCCTTCATGTCTCGGGCACTTTTGCTGCGAAGGTCTCTTGCGCTCTCCCCATCGTCTAATTGTAGCTTGAAATTGGTCAAGTGTATGAGCTCCTGGGGTATGCTTTGGGAATTTTCTAGTCTTGTGTGAACACCCCATCCCCATATTGAGTCTCCGATTCCACCGTCTCTAACACCTGGAGATGTCGTGTGCCGTTCTCTCTCCTGATCGGAGTCTCCCGATGTTGAGGACTCCCACTCCTTTTCCAGAGAGCGTATCGATTCGGAATCGGAGACGATATCGGCGTGATCTTTCTTGCTTTTCTGTGTAGAGCACAAAAGCTCAGTTGGAACGGTCTGATAGCTCTTGGTCACATCCGCAGACAAGCCCGGTATGTCGGGGAAGTGGTCGATACACTTGATGGCCTCGGGGGTAATTAGATCGGCCTGAATGTTCGATTTAAGGCGGACAAACGCCACGGATGAGAATGTCGTGCCAAAATCAATTGCAATGACGAATTCAGGAGACTTTGGTTGTGCGGAATCTTGCTCGATGCTTGAGCGAGGTTCATCTTGGGGACTACGTGCCATGTCCATATCGTCGTCCACTCGGACTGTTCCGTTCTGATATTGCGCCTCGAGGAAGGACGCACCATTCCGGGATGGAACGGCGTCAAGCATCTCAATATCTTCGGAACCCTCTTCTGGGTCGTCCCGTACAAAGTCTGCATACTCGGCCATGGCGGAGACGCCCTCGCAGTATGTAAGTTGCTGGCAGAGGGGAAGACAAACGACAGATGTACATAACCTTACTTGAGTGCATTCTCTAAGAGTAAATTGCGCTGGCCGCTGCCTGGCCTACTCCTCAATGTTGAACGTCGAGGCCTCGGTCTCTGCCTTGGTCTGCCTCGCTCTCAGCCTCACTCTCTGCCTCGCGACCGCCACCAACACCGAGACGAGATGGGGATGCCAAACCGGGCTTCCGTAGCGCACTCATTGGCTGTCCGATCGAAAGTTCACAAACCTGAAACCTGCTACCCTCTTTAGGATGGTCACACAAGCGCATTGATGGCCTGGACACACTCAAGTGGTATCACGAGGACCCGTGAGCTGGTCAAGTACTTTCATAAAGAGGCTGTGTCCCGACAAAGGATACCCTCGTGTGTTGTGTAACTGTGAGTTGTGTTGTGGCGCAGCCGAAGGAATGGTCAAAAAAGAGGTAGGCTACTTTCGCATTGTTTGAGCAGCGAGTATTGTAACTGGGCGGGACTCAATCTCACTCTGGCGCAACAAATTTAACTCTGTATTTGGCCCAAGGAATGTGCGAAAGGGTGAACGAGCCCGTTAAATCTCTAACAAGTTAACTGCCAGCAGCGAGATCTTACGGGATTTCTTGAACCCGTCTGCAGCGCAATGGATCAACGAAATCGCAAGCCGCCGCCGGACCCGGAGGATAGATTTCTCTTCGCTGATCTTCACATTCTAGCCTACCTAGAGCGCTCTCATATAGGCGGGCCTTCTATGGAGTACTTCCAACATGACGTTAAGTGGTACTACGAAGAGCATCGCAGGAGAGATATCTCTACCAGTGAGATCAACAGCAAGCTACAACAGTTTTGGGTTCGCTGGCACGCATCAGGCGATAACCCATTAGCGTGGAAGAAAATTTATGATTTAGGACTCAAGGGGCTGCCAAGGCTTCCAGAAAAACAGAAGGAGTGGGTGAGGCAAATAGCAATGGAATTGAAAGATGGTATTACAGGAACTCCACGAAGGAAGAGAAGTGATTCAGCGGTTCCGCGGGCTCTCCTGAGTCCAGCTACAAGATCATCTAGGAATCAAGTTGCGATCTCAGGTAGCAGCCGGGTTCGAAAAAGCCGGAAAGATGACGAGTCTCCAACTCAAAGAAAAGTGAGGATAAGAATGACCACCCCAGCGGTAAGCTACGAGCAATATTTCTTGATACTCAACCTTGTGACTGACTAGCCCACGCAGACTACTCGACGAACTCCAAATTCTCGAACACCCGTACGAGCATTATCAACAAGTTTGTTCCCAAAGTCCAGCAACCATCTCGCCAAGGTAGAAGTCGAACTATTATCAAGCTATAGCCCATCCCCATCCGAGCAGAAGCGCGGGAGCACGGAACAAACTTACGATTCCCAGATGATGTTGCAATTGGACAACTTGAGAGGCGAGAACGCTCGAGTCACGTCGGAATTAGACGATGCGCAGCGCAAAAATATCCAAATAATATCGGAATTGGACGATATGAAAGGCCAAGTCGATCAGTTAAAGTTAGCTTTAGAGAAATTGAGATATCAAAAAGCCCATGACACTCAATATTTGAAAAGGCGGTATCGAGAGACCCAAGAGCAACGAGATTCTCTTAAACGCCAATACAAGGATATGCAAGCAGATCAAAAGAAAGGCCCGGAAGAGATAGCCAGCGACAATCGATTACTCCGATCGAAGAACGATAATCTCCAGAATAGACTAGACAGCTGTCGGGGCGTATTACAATTCAAAGAGCCTAATCTAGAAGATTTCAGTGCACAGAATATGCAAAGGGTTATCGAATATGTGGATCAGCTCTCCCTTAAGCTCGACACAGTCCTACAAGGTCAAGATGCGTTATTTGCTATTGAGCAACTAGACTGCGTCACAAAATCCGGCATTTCAGCCCTCTTTAAAAGGGCTTTCAGTCTAGGGCTTAGCATCGATGACTCTGGCAGAGGCTACATTTCTACAACTGCTATTTGCAAGACCCAGCTACGTTTAGTTGTTTCGAGTTTGGTCTCTGCAGCGCTCTGCATGTGGGTGTTCGAGGCTGAAGTGGGAGCCCTTTTTCAGGAGAACAATCTCGCCTACTCGAAGCTCCAAAGCATATTAGCTGCGTCAGGTCGTGTGCCCCTTCTAAAAAATTAATTGAGTCGGTTGGCTAATAACTCTATAGACAGAGAGCTTACGCGCAGCTTTGAATTTGCAGCACATGAAAAATGTATCGACGACCCGCTGATCAGCGAAAGGGCGATTCCTGGACGAGCGCAGCACCTCGCGCGGCAGATTCGAGACTACATCATGCCTCTGCTGGAGGCGCACAAAGGATTAGACGAGCAATACGCAGACATCATGCATGAATGGCTTGGGGCCGATCGGCAGCTGGCCGAGATCTTCGAACAGGCGTTGTATGCAAAGGTCAATCTCCTCCTAAGCACCTATAACTACGAGTGCACTCTCTACCTGCCTGGCACGCCTTTCGACAGAAATACTATGGACAAAATCGAGGGAATTAGCAATAGCACCAATGACAAGCCAGAGGAAGTGGTGGATATCACGATTTTTCCGGGTATTATTCGATATGCTTCTACTGCCGATTTTAACTACAACCGTTTTTTTGATGCGAAGAAAGCACCCAAGCTGGCCACACCGGAGATCCTGCGACGGGCACAGGTTTTGGTTAGGTAGAACTTCATTTCTAGATATTTGGAGAACCACTCGTAATCATGTTCACCATTGTTTCATCCATCCATTAACGGTATGCTGGTTAATACACTGGCAGTAATTTTATAAATGACTGTAACTTTAATCCACCAACCCAGCCATTCCAGCTTAATACTACTTCGTACAAATGGGTTCAAATTGCAGAGGCCACCACTACAGTGGCTTTGTGGCTGTCGCCTCAGCCGCAGTGGCTATGCTTAGGCTCGTCTATCTCGCGAGTGTTAGCTGTGTGGCCAGGGAGCTCGCGTTATAAGATGAGAACGATCCCCGTCTGTCGGAATAATAAGGCGCCACCGCCGGAACCCCTGGGCACTTGATCATCTGATCATCTAGGCATTCTACTGCTGGAAGTTCTACGGTGATCCTGCATCCCCCACGGTGTTCGATGCCACCATGAGCCAACCTGGTGAGAAGCCCAAGCAGCTGTCTAAAGAGGACTATGTACCTCTGATGAGGAAATATGGTATTGAGTTTGAAGGACGTATCATTCCAGAAAAATGGGGGAAGTATGCCAAGCTGTTCCACAAAATACGTAGCATCGGCAGCCTTACACCCAAGAAATTTGCTAAAATGCACCACTCGGATGATCCTTACTTTCTTGATAAAACGATAACGGCGTCCAAGCTAGTGGAAGGGGCATGGAATTGCCTTAGAAGCATGGACAGCGAATACGGTTGGAGGCAAAAAGTTGAATCTAAAGCTTTAGACAGGTTTGATTCAGAAGTCATCTGGTGGGTACTTCACCTAGTGGATTTCATACAGCGAAACTCGTTACCGCTGTGGCTGACTTGAACAGTCACATTTGCCACAATCGCCGTTGGAAATCAATGTTTCAAGCGAAGCCGATCGACCTAGCTCAAGCCGAAAGACTTCAGAAGAGACGGGACGAAAGGGTCTTCTGCAAGTGCACCTCTCTTCAACAATCTGGCATCAATGCGTAAGATCCACATGAGAGGCCCCAGAAGCAGAACGTATTGTACACTGCTAACATATAAATTGCAGAAATGGCCAGTCTTCGCCAATGTTTACTAGGGAGCTCGACGTGTTCTTTAAACACGAGGACGTGTCACCCAGCGACGAGAAGCAGTTAAAACAAAGACCAGATAGAGTGATTGGCCTTGGGGTTCCCGACAGTATGCGTCACTATCTACAATCTTTGCGGACTGCATATTGCCCATACAGGTTGAAGAACGTTGTCTATCCTTTTCTCGTGGTAGAAGCAAAAACGGCCGAGAACAGTGGCGCAAGTTTCGGAAGCATTTTCCGTCAAACAGCTTTCGTCCTTCGCACATGTCTGCGGCTACAGCAGAATCTTAAGGAAGAGACTGAAGAGGCTGAAGAGACTGATATCTCACATCAGTGCATAGTCTGGTCATTTGCTATCATGGGGGAAGAATGGCGTCTTCAGGCTGCTATCCCCAATAATAATAAACAGGTGGTCAGTTTATGGAACATTGAATCATCTTAATTGACCTGTTACTGACTCTGGTGTAGCAAATCTTTGATCTCTGGCATGGAACAGTCCTCTTTGAGGAGGGGGCGCTTCAACTGCTGTTGATTGTTGACTATATCTGTGACTGGGCTAGCGAGATTTATCGAAGGAGCATTATGAAATGCCTAACTCGCAACAGACTTTCTCTCTATCCTAGCATGAGTCCAAGTATTGCCGACATATCTTCGCTAGCCGATGACGCACAATCAACAGCAATTCGAACAATTTCGCTTCCTTCAAGATCATCCTTAGCGCCAGAGTCCTCGAGTGACGAGCTGGGCGCAGTGGATAGCAGTCCTCCTATGGTTCTGGAATTTAGACATCTAATTCAAGTTAGCCCCGCCACATTGTCAGAAGGAGGAGATACCTATTCTTGGCAGCGATGGGTTACTCCAGACAAGGATCTCACGCCCTGGACCCGAGCAGCAACTATTCGGCACTCAAACCGAATAGAACTCACTTCTTTGCAAGTGGCGATGCCCGAAAACATCCATTTAATCAAAACCTGCTTAAACTCATGCTTTCCAGGGTTTACGACCAATGCAGCAGCGACAAAGCTTCTAAATTCCTTACAGGACGATAACCTAGCGGTTACAACAGCGGTAAAGGCAATGAAACGGCAAGGAAATCAACTAGAGGAGACTACTCTAGAGGTTCGAGCTTTGGCATACTTCCGATCAGGATTGAGACCCGAAGACTGGCAGATTACGCGGCAAATGTTATGCGTATTGTGCAGTGAGAAGGCAATACAAGGGCTTGCTCAGATTACAGGAATCAACCCGTCTATCAATAGGCGTTCCAGCACCACAGACGCAGAGTGTGAGCAGTTCCTTCGGGCAATTAACTCATTAAATCTCATTGGTGGGAATAGATCCGCAGGATTATCCCTGATGCGGCCTCAACTATTCCTCAGGGCTGTTAGCAATGGCTCTGGGTCGTCCCTGTTTGAGTGGAGCGTTTTCTCCCCCCCGAGAACCGAGGTAGTAGCAGGATCAACAGGATCAAAAGGATTTTCAGGGTTCACAGGAGATGACTTTTTCGATATAATGTCCAAAGCACTGACAACGCAAGATGTGTCTATACCGTGTCTCTTAACGCCATACATCGAGAAGAAATCCTATCCATATACAATTCCAGGGGTCAGCGATCAACGAGGGCCACCAGCCACAGCCCTCGACATCCCGAACTTTCCAACCCAAGGAGTCATAATCAAGAAGCCAAAAGATAGCTGGAGTGAGACGACACCAGAATTTTGCTTCTTGGTTACCAACGAACACATCCAGCTTGGGGAGGAGAGGAGACTTGGAGAGTTATTAGAAGAATCCTACAGGGCGAAAGAATTCTACAGGGTGTCTAAGCAAGTGGTTTCATATAACCAGGGTGACAAGGCACTCATTGGTAATTGGGTCCGGGTCCTCAAGGGCCAGTTGCCACGAGATACCGCCCTAGAACGAGTAATCCTTCCATGAGGAGTTCCAGCACCTGAATGGAGATCAGGTGATCGCCAAGTTTGTATACTTACATACACACTACATAGTAGAATAGTTACTGTTATTTAAACTAAATTATATAACTCATTGAAACTACAGCCAGTCAAAAACCCGGAGTCTGCATCTTCACTTCCACACTATCATAAGTGCTATCATCTAGGATAGGAATGGACTCTAGCCTCCTCTCTCTTAATCCTCCCTACTAGTGATGATGCGCGTTCTGGCCCGCAAATTTTGCAATCACAGGCGGGAGGGTGCAGAGGCAGACGCATACCAGTCTCGGTCAAAGGAATGCATTGACTATCTAGAAGTTTGCCACAACCTCTTTTAAACTAATAAACGGCGAATTGACTACTGTTTTCAGCAGGTTTTGTGGCTGTTTCCCACAGCTGAGTTGCCAAACCCCACGCTGCTTTAACATCGCCTCTAGAACCTGGCTGACCAGAAACGCTGAAATAAGAATGTAAGGAGCAGCAGGTCGGTCAAGGTTTACGAGCAATACAGCGCTAAACTCAATATGGCTGCTAATTACTAAGGATCAGTGGTATCTCTATAGATATCCCACACAGAAGGTCGAACCGTGAAAGGCACGTAAATACAACTGTAAAGGGTGCTTCAGGTGCTTAATTGACTAAGAGATATCACCCTCTGGCTAGATATTATACATGCTTTCAGGATTAGACTTCAATCCACTGAGTTGGGTACCAAGCACATGAGCAATCTCTGACAAGGTCATCCAGAAAACCGCTTCTCGTTTTCACTCTTTAGGACGGGTTCCGGCAACTCATCACAAAAGAAATACCTTCTATTGGCTAGGGGTTCTGGACATATGTCCTTATATATCCTCGCCTATCGCCCTTCGCTCCTCCTTTTCTTCCAAACATCTCATTCGCAACTCTATCTTTAAGTATATTTGAACCCGGTGGTGATGGAAGCGGGACGTTCATCCATTTCTTCTCCTCCCCTTTTGCGTTGTCGACTAGCACCAGGAGGTCCCTGCTGCCACAGAATTGTCCCGGAGCAGCTACTCTCCTCACTTCGTGGTATGAACCTTTTGGTATAAACTCCAACTTCCTCCTGGAGAAGCGCAGCCTTGCACATATTTGGGAGCCATATTGCTACATATATCATCTTGCCCTCTGCTTGCACCTCTTCTTAGCATCATAGTCAACGTCTTTTTGCCTATGATGCCATTTTAAGCGTACCCCCGATAACACAGTCCGACTATCGGTACCTGCCCTTTCCATCAATCCGCGCCGGGGCGGCTCCAGTTATCCTCTTCAGTTAACTTGCTGATCTGAGTCTAGAAACTGATCAGTGTCGGTTGGTTGGTTCGTCAATTTATGCATGTTGTTTTATTTACAGGATCGCACTGCAGATAACCTAGCTTCGTGGGTCAGGCGATATCGTACAAACTAATTGCCGGTCCCGAATTGCTCCCTTTACCAACATGATTCAACCAACCAAACCAAACCAAACCCTTTGTTTTCCCCTTCTTCCATCCCAGTCTCACGACACACTTAGTACAGAACACCTAATTCGAAGCCCTTTTGACATCATGTGCTAGACACACGCGTTATGTGACAAATATCTCACCACAATAGATAATCAAACGTTAAGCTTCCTCGACCAAAATCCAGTCAACACTCATTTTGAGATACATTTTCATTACTTGCTCTGAGGATCATGGCCATTTTCAGGCCTGAAGGAGAAGATGATGGAGCCGTCGAACACCCGAACAAACGTTGCAAATTGATACAAACGCTGCCATCTATAGTGCCTAGGTCTTTGGAGCCATTGCATAGTATTCGATTATTCGGAGATCTTGTGCTTCCACATCCTCGACAGCACTTTTTAAAGGAAGATGGTTGGACTCAAAAAATTATAGATCTGTTGCCCTATATCTCTGAGCTCGGTTCCCGAGACTTACGCAGTGAGTCTATCTAAAATGTTGGTTCTCGTTACAAAAGCAATTGTGCTGACTAGTTCATCTATCCCACAGAGCTTTCTTCTCGTCCTATTCTTGATCTTTCTAGCAACTTCAAAGAATTTGCGACAGAAGAGCGACTTGCTTGGATAGCTTCAGGTTCCGAGCCAGAGCTAGGAAGCCATCTGGTTCAACCATCAGGATCTCTAGACGCTCTTCTAGTTCATCATCTTCACCAACCGTCCTTTACAACCTCAATACCGCCTAGTACAGAAGTCGCAGATAAAACGAACCCTTGTATCGCCATGGTTATGGGCAATGCCTATCGAGAAGGCGATACGTTAATATACGACCATTTACATCGACGGTCCAGAAAATCAGAAGGATTTGCTACTTATCCGCAGAATGTACTCAAAACACATGTGGACTTTACTTACCGCCTGCTAGCGTCATCCGCTGCAAAAGTCGAGATCGTTTACGGAAAGCCGGTACAGAGACACATGCTTCAAGCTATGAAGATGACGGCTATTCCTCTCTGGGGTCTATTTAAAGGCATTATCATTTTTCTACTTCATGAAGAGAATTTCCAGAACCAGGACAGCAACTATATGTTTCGAAAAGTCTTGCTTTTTGCTGCACATCCACAAAAAATGCTTTATCAGCGGCAAATGAGTAATGATTCTATTTTGCAAGATCTTACTTTAGAGGTTGCTGTAAAATTAGCAGACCCATCTCTGAAATTCGATCCCAATTACTACCGAATGAAAGCCTGGCAGACTTATGTTTCAAAATCAATAAGGATGAAGCATATAAGCAAGATAGAAGTTAGAGATCTTCTATCCTCTTTGCAAGAACCTCTTGATACTAATCTGAAACCCTGGAAAACCCTAGAACCTGATATATCAGTTAAGACCCCGAGTGTTAATGATGGTACTTGGAATACATTCTTTATTTCTAAACCATATAGTAACGATACAACTCGCACTCTTCTTCCTAGAGCAATCGAAGCTCTTCAAGACGTCAAGAATAATATTGGCGGATGGCAGACCCCGTCTCGACTCCACTCTGCTGTAGCAGAATGGCTTAAGGGGCAGAAAGAAGTCTTGTTTCATCAGACTGCTATCTGCTGTGCCAGTGATATTATTGATGAAGTCAGAAACAATAAACTTACGGAATTTCCAGAGCATCTGGATAAGGACGAGCCTATCTCAGACTTAACTTTTCAAGCTGTTCTTAAGCAACTTATGTTAATACAGCAAAGGCAGCTTGCATCTATCAAGCAATGCAAATTTGAGGATTTTCTATTCAACCGATTAGGGGCAGATCCGATCCAAGCTAAATGTCCATGCGGTTCCGTCAGTATTATAGATTCTGACCCTCGATTTTCCTGTGCTAGACCAAGTGCCTACGTTACAAGGGAACGGATGTGTAATTCTATAAAATGCAACCCAAAAGGTTATAGAAAAGGGGCCCGACAAATCTTGGAGCCAATACAGAATGTCGACTTTACACGAGCAACTAAACCTACCTTGCAAGTAGAAGGTCCTCGACGTCAACCTGATGAAAATTTCGCTCCTTTGCTACGGGATTCTACAGAAAGCCCTCAATGTCCAAAAACAGTTGAATTATGGTGCATTATTTGCAAAAAGCAGACTGAAACCTCAAGCGGCTCTTCTGTCTTTATTGATACATCTGCACGGTGGACGATAGGCAATACCCGTCCACTTTATGTCGAAAGAAGACCTCGCTGTTTATCTTGTGAAAAGAGGACCGGTATACCTGGTAGAAATTTCATTCCTAAAAGTCCCGATAACCCTTCCGTTAATCCTCGCCGCCTTGAAAGATTTTGGGAAGCGTATCAGAATTACGACAGAGCGGTGCAGGCTATTTTACTCGATAGTTACCTGCCCTCGCTGGCTCTGAGAGTTCCAACCGAAGGGGATGAGTATGAATGTGAGCGCACTAGCACATCTCATGCTAAAGGGAGCGAGCCATTCTGCTCTGAGCAGATTCCCGGCATTCTTCTGGAGCAAGGCCTTTCAGACGCCCTAGCCATTCCTGATATATGCTCGGCTCCAGAAAGTCGTTCTTCAACAGAAGGCCTTATCCAAAATTCACCTGCTATTCGACATATGGAGGTACAGAAGACTCGTAAGCCTCTCCGCCTACTAGTTCATCAAGACTCGCTTCTTCGATTAATTCGTGATTCTTCTTGTTGCAGTCAGCTTCCTTCTCAGCTAGAGATTTGGTGTCAAACATGCACAGAAAAAACTGAAATCTCTTCTTCTTCGGCGTACAGATCAGTAGGCAAGTGGGCTGTTGATAGAAACCCTAAATGGACGATAGGTGAACCAGCTACTTACATAGGAGTCAAGCCGAAATGTCTTACTTGCTCTAAAACTCGGTTTGTACCGACTGATAAGTCTATTCCATGTATTAGCGGAGGGGGTTTGCGAGAATGGGCTGATCGCAATGCAAGCCTAACTGATGAGGAGGCATGCAATAGATTCCAGAAGCATATTTCAAGTATGACTAAGAGGATGAGAAGATTGGGTACCATCAATTAAGCATCATCATGAGTCTTCGGAATCCTTTCTGTGCTGTGAACAATAAAATGGCTGGATTGATAAAGCAAAGAATGTAACATAGCTAGATCAGGTGGCGGGGAATATGAAAGTGGACTAGATAGAGAAATGCATACAACCTACGACGGGTTATTTTGCATTTTAGTAAATTCAAATGGGACTAATTCCTCCGCCGATAAGTCATGGTGCTTGACCTCGGCGTTTCGCAAAAACTCAATTAGCCGAAGCGTGATATAGTGCCTCAGTTCATGGCCTTATAACAGTATAAAGTTAAACATACTATGGGAACAAGTTATCAATGACGGTAAAAATAAAAAATAAAGTCTCTTAAGTAAAGCGCGTAGAACTTAAATAAGATCATACTAAAAATACGTAGGGTTACATAATATTCTAAGGCTCGAAATCGGCTTTGGGAGATTTCTCAAGGAAGATCTATATATAAAAATAAGCGATTTCATTCCAACAAATGGCACCTTGACGGAGTGGTTAACGTGATGCCCTGCTATCGTTATATGCGAAGTTCAGGCATTTCCTTCGGGGTAAGTTTCGGCGAGGCCTTCACCAAGATACATACTAATATATCACAGAGCGTGCGTTCGAATCGCACAGGTGTCGAATTTTTTTTGTCCCTTAATTTTTGGACTTTGGTCGTGGCATTCTTGGCCAGTAGCTTAACCGAGCGTGGTCAGCCGATGCCTACCCACGTCTGGAGAGACTGGCCCACGCCTTTTATTCTGCCAGCACGCCACCATCCAAGTGAAATTCTAGTGCTGTTTTATTAAGTTATCGTTCTAAAAGTTTCCTTCCCCCAGTCTAATTTTCATGATTCTCTCTAGCATAGTATCTAGGGGTGGTCAACCAGTTATAGCCAACCGTCCGATCAGATATCTGGTCAGACGCTTGGCGCCAATCCTCGTTCCGATTGGCTAAAATTTTTCAGATAGAAAAAATCTATTAGACGGCGACAGAGCGCTCTGATAGACAGACTGTGTCTGATCAGACAAAAATCCTTATTTCATCAGACAACAACGCTATTTCATTGATTTTATCAACTAACCCTTCTACTCTATTATATTTTACCCTTGCAAAACTATTTTCAATAGTTAGAAGATGCCAATTCGAGGGTGGGAAATCGCTAGAAAAGCTTATTTCATGGATGGAGGATAACCCAGAGCTCCTTCGTGGATCAACAAATTGTCCGTACCACACGGTTGGACAGGCAATCAAATATCATTTGTCAGTTCGTATCAACTGCAGTAATACGTTCTGATTATTGTGATTGTATTGATTGATTGTTATTCTAGAAGTAGGACTCAAAGGAAGCTATTTATATGTGTGCGCAGCCAATAGGCGAGCGCATAAAGGTTCCTTCGCTCAGCTAGCTACCATTGGCCTCGATACGTCCTATATCAGGAACGCTGTTCAAATACAAATCGATGGGCTACGAAGGTTAAAGAGTCAGTCTTTGTCTGGAACTGGTGGCTGCCCCAGGCCACCATTCCGGGGTTTAGCCTACCAGGATAGCTTTTCATACACACACACAGTTCTTCTTCTTCTCTAGCTAGCACCGGTAGCTATAGAATCAACAGCATCGGCCAGAGCAGCAAAGACGGTCAAAGATCCTTTCCCTACGTGATCTCTCCGTCTTGGAGACTTTGCTACAGTAGACGATATTGATCTTAAGAAGATTAAGGCCAAGTATCATGTTAATGGTATGATCTTTATATATTTATAGTAATTATTATACTAACCCTTAATACTAGAGCTTCTAAATAAGAAATGTCGCTTTTTTTGGAGGCTTGATGAGATCTGGAGCTCTCGACCAAATACCATTCCTATTGTTGCATTCGATACCCTATAGTCGCAGCCTCTACAATCACAGTTATAACAACAGTCCCCTGGTTCAGATATCGAGACTTGGTCAGAGAGTGACTACGGGCAGAATATACAACGGGAGGAGGAGGGGGTAGGAGAGGGAGGGAGGCGGAGGATGATGACCCTTTTCGTGACGACAATAGTCTATTAGGGACTCCCTTCCCTTCAAATTCAGGTTGAGGCGCTCAAAGTCGGCAGAAAGGATTAAAGTCTCGAAAGCGTAAGCCTGGGTATAATGATCTTAGAAGCCTAATTGAGGAGAATAGGAGGGATTGGGCAGAGAGGGAGGAGAAAAAGGTAAAAATATAGGCAGACGTACAGCTCTAGATTGCACGTATTCAAGCTGAGAGCCAGGAAAGGCTTCAAGAGATACAGCTACAGGCACAACGAGAAGAGAGTGAGTCTCAAGAGCAGGTATGACGAGAGGAGAGGGAGTCGCAACGTGAGGAAAGGGAGTTATAACGGCAAATGTTTCAGGATAATGGCTTCAATAGTTAGTATTGTAAATAAGAGTAATAATAACAATAATTCATGACCTTAAAATAATAGCTACTACTATTACCTGAAAGTAGGTTACTATAAAGGTTACTATAAATAAATAATAATAAATAATATTCTAATTCTAAGACTCCTGAATCTCGTAACAAAGTATAGCTCTCTGTGCCTCACTAGCAGCTTTTATAGCTGTTTCCCTAATAATAGGCCCTACCTCAGGCTCTATAGCCTGCCCTTTGTGGCGACGCGAGAGCTCTTCTTATTGTCTATGTGAGGATTCTAAACTAAGGAGAGAAGGTTTAGAATACAGGAAGAGTAGCAGGCTTATATAACCTGAAAAGCACCACGTGCCAGGCTAGCGGCCAGTACGGACCGTCAGGTGACTATCAGCTGACCCGTAAAGCATGTGAATCGCTACTATCGCTACACTTCTGAGTTGTATATACAGTGATGCAGATATCTTGAATAGAAACGAGAAAAGAAGGTCTTGCTAGAGAAGCGGGAGAGGGATCAGAGAGGGGTTAGAGAGAGAGAAAAGAGGGAAAGATAGGAGGGAGGGTATGTGAGAAGATAGGTGAAAGATGTGTGAGAAGATGTGTGGGAAAATGGAGGAGAATATGGAGGAGAATATGGAGGAGAAAATATGTGAAGGCAGGAGGGAAACGGTCATTTATAGAGTAAGTAGCCCTAGGCAAAACGCAGAGGATGCTGCTAAACAACCTGAAGTAAGACGCAGAAAAGTTCCTATGCATGAAGACAGGCAGACTGGGATATCTGTCTGGGAATGAGTGTACAGTGGGAACAGATTTGGGACCCTTTGCTAGGAAAGGGGGGCTTTTCAGGCTCCTCGACAAAAGTTGATAATTTCTGGTGAGATGGGTGAGCAAGCAATGGGTACGTTGCCTATGATGCCATTTTAAGCGTACCCCCGATAACACGGCCCGACTTTTCGGTACCTGCCCTTTCCATCAATCCGCGCCGGGGCGGCTCCACCCCGTTCACCTGGTCAGACAGGTAGACGTCGAGATCACGCCACCAAGTGCTTCTTTGCAGGCATGAGGTTGGCACAGAGCGACTAGAGGCGTCGATCAGTTGGTGGGGGTATCACTAGGCCCATCTGTTTGGTCAGTGGCTTCACATTTCGATCGTTTCATGAGCTTAATTGCCGGGTTGCTTTACCCATATCAGGCCCGATGTTGCATTCAGCCCATGGATCGAAACACAGGAGGATGGTGTTCGCCTATCTTCTTTTTCTCTTGATCCGCCGAACAGTGTTCGTCCCTCCGGTTGATACGAGTGATGCTGCCAACATGGTGGACAGTGTGTGTCTCGGTGTCGACAAGCCACCTTCTCGACGGAACCCACTTTTTTGACACCTCCTGCCATCCACAAAAGCCCTTCGAGGCGGGAGATCTACGGCAGTCCTCATCGAGTCGGACGATCGGTCGTGATCCCGTCGATACGTGCCAAGGACAAAGGCACTCTGTGAGACAGTGTTTGCAGACCACCCCGCTGTAGCCGGAGGCCTAGTCCAGGAACGTCGCATCTGTCGTGCACTTCCCCTCGATAACCTCATCCGGGGTTACCTGCGGCATATTTAGGTGGCTATCTCCAATGGGCACGACTCTACGGCTCTAAACATTCGCACTGGTGGCTTCCCCCTTGCCCGCCCCAGGTGGCTCAGCGGCCACGGCGCTACGTGTGAACTTCTTATTTTCACATCATGTGTGTCCATGTCACATCTCCCTGGTAGGCCCAACCATAAAATTGTCTCTGGTACCAGGAGGATACTCATTGCCTATTCTAGAAACCCAAGGCTCATAATGGAACCTCTGTGCCCACTCCGAGGCAAGCAGCAAACTTGTCTCTGCCATATCAAGGGTATAAGTATATCTAAGATACCCGCCTCTGGCTCTCCTATCTCATCTTCAAAAACGAGTCTCTCGCCTCTATCATATACTCAAGGTCCTTGACGTATCAGGTCCGTTCCTTCTAGCGCCCATATTTTTTATTCATTGTATATACGTTTTTGATCCTCGGCTATCGACATGCATTTCCCTGTAATGCTCACCAGCCTCAGCCTTATGGCTAGCGCTGCATTGGCAGCCCCTACAATACTCCCACGCCAGGCGTCTGGTGCTCAGAACGTCGTCTACTGGGGTCAGAACGGCGGCGGTACCCTCGAGGCCAATCTGTCCACGTACTGCACGGCTGACTCTGGTATCGACATCATCATTCTCGCATTCTTGTATGAGTACGGCAACGGCAACAACATTGCATCGGGCATCTTTGGACCGTCATGTTACATCGCTCCTTCCGGTGAAGGCCAACAGTGCGACGCGCTAGCCGCGGCTATCGACGCGTGCAAGTCGAACGGCGTCAAGGTGATTTTATCTCTTGGCGGTGCAGCCGGCGCATATTCTCTGCAATCCCAAGAGCAAGCTCGGACTATAGGGCAGAACCTTTGGGACGCCTACGGCAATGCACCCAACGGGAGTGTACCGCGACCCTTCGGGAGCACCTTTGTCAATGGTTGGGACTTCGATATTGAGAGCAACAGCGGCAACCAGTATTACCAGTACATGATCTCCACACTGCGCTCCAACTTCGCGTCTGATAGCAGTCGAGCATATGTAAGGACCCAAAATTATCGGTCTCTGGAACAGGACACTAACGTGCATCCCGCCTAAGTACATTACTGGTGCCCCACAGTGCCCGATTCCAGAACCTAATATGAATGTGATTATTACCAATGCTCAGTTTGACTATCTCTGGGTCCAGTTCTATAACAACCCCGGCTGCTCCGTCAATGGTCCGATCAACTACGACGACTGGAAGACCAACATTGCCAAAACGCCCTCTGCCAATGCTAAAATCTTTATTGGCGTGCCGGCCTCTCCTCTAGGCGCCACAGGAACCTCGAGTGGTGCCCAATACTATCTTGAGCCCAGCGCCCTCGCCACGCTCGTGGGCCAGTATGATAGCGACGCTGCCTTTGGCGGCGTAATGATGTGGAGTGCGAGCTTCTCTGACACTAACATCAACAACGGCTGCACTTATGCCCGGGAGGCCAAGCACATCTTAACGACTGGTTCCGCTTGCTGAGCAAGCAACATAATGAGCCCCCTTACATACTTCTCATGGTATATACTACTAAGTGATTTGGTGAGCCTGGGAGGCTTTGGATACGGGGTTCACCGAATCGTACATAAATATTCGCATCTCTGCGCGTGAGAACGAGTTCAATTTCCTCAGAACACTGTTTTCCCTGGCTAGAGGTGACTGCCATGCTTGTAATATTGGAAATGAGATCTGTTATAAGACTATCAACTCTTTTCTTGATTGGTCCTTGCGGTATTACTGCGATTACCATACCCGACCCCTTTGGTGTATAGTGCAGTTAACTTTAGCAATGAGCATCACAAACACCGACAGAACTCTCATACATGTAGGTTGTGGCTTTACCCATCAGGTAAAGCAATGCATTCAAAGGGTTCAAAATAAAGGTTGTATTCAGTCTAAGGTTCTAATACAGCGCGATCCCATGTAAATATATTCGATCGCTAGCCGGGATGGATTTACCCCTAATCCGGCTGATGAGGGCAGTTGCCTTGCCACTAAGGCAACTACTAGTATATCCTCAAGGATATACCGACACTAGGCAAACCTAAAAGAAAGAGGTTTTACCCCAGAGACTAGTCCTCGGATTTGGATATAACTTAGTCGTCTTGAGCCCGTAAACTTCCTCCCTTATCACCTGTATCTATTTGTATATCTACCTGATCTACCTAGCCAATCGTCCTGTCCGTTATATCAAGCCAATTCAAATCAATAAGGGTCTTGAGGCTATTGCCAGGCTTCTCTTTTGTTATAGTGTTGGCTATATTGTACTTCCTATCAATCTACACTACTTATAATATCTCTCTATACTTGTAGGCTTATTATAGGTATATTATATCGATTATCAAACGCTTCTTGTATATTGTTCCAAGTTATATAAGACAATTATAAAGGGATTTCAAATCAATATAAATCATAAGGTTGATTAGTCGTTATAGGATCTGCTGAATCGTTGATTTGATTACTGCTATATTATCAAAACCTAAGGATATAGTATACAGCTTAGCTGCTAAAATGCTTTAGATAATATACTTGTATTTGACTGAACTCTAGTAGATTATATTTGCCCTATTATCCTTGTCTACTATAATAACTATATATCTAATCTAGGAAGATATATCATGGTTGTTTATAAAAGAAGAGTCTATAAAGACTACTATATAAAGGGTCTACAGGTTAAGGGAGATAAAGTATAGTCCTCTCTTAGGGTGATTAAGTTACTAGAATAGCTGTTTATTCAGAAAATCGATCTGTTTATCTATAATAGTTGAATTAGTTATCTATATAGTAAAGGAGTATCTGAAGGCCTGCTCTAGCTATAATACAGTTATAATATAGGCTCTATAAGTATACTAGGCAATATAAGAGTTATAGTCTTTAGCTAATTTGATCTTTAAGATTTGATAGGTCTGGCTGATTATAATTAAGTTGTCTATATTATAAAGCTAAATAACTACACTATTGAAAAGAATAGATAATATAGTCAGTAACTTCTAGCAAGGCTTTGAAGAAAAGGTCAAGGCTACTTCTTCCTTATTAGCCAGGGTAGTATTAGCTAGTAGTAGTATATTATTAGTCTATATATTAATGACTCTATTGCTATACTTCTTAATTAAGAGATAAGGATTAAAGGTTAAATCTTCTATATTAAGCTTCTTAATATAGTGTTTATAGTATATATTATACTAGTAAGTGCCTGATTTAGCTAATCTATAAAGAGGTTAGATAAGCTATAAAAACTTTGATTAAAGAGCTAGTTTAGTAGATAGTTTAAGGTAAATATCTCTAGTTAGCTATATCTAAGACTATATATAAGCTTAAGAAATATCCTAAAGATATAGCTTTATATTCTAGATATAAAGAGAAGGTATAAGACTTAAGAGTATCCGTTAACTAGCCTGCTGGATTATAGGGGTCTATATAAGGATCTTATCCTTACTACTATTACTATATCCTTAAACAATTAGTCAGGATTTTTTAAAGGCTTTTTTAGTATCTATATACTTAACTTTATCTATAAACCTAGTCTTAAAGACTTGACTATTAGATAGGATATAGTTGATAATTTTGAAGATACTATATTCAAATAAGCTATTCAATTCCTTCTAGCAAGACTACTCAAAAGGTTTACTACTGCTATTAAGTTAGGTATTCTAGAGATCAGGATCAGGGATTCAGATCCTAATATTAGCTATAAAAGAGTCAAATCAAGGTTGCTTCTATAAGCAACCTTGAGGTCTTTATAAAGGCTCTGATTAGCTAGGATCTTCTACTATAATAGTATCTTCTAGAAGGGTATTGTCTGACTAGATAGCTGGCTAGATAGCTAGCTAGATAGGTAGCTAAGTTGCTGGTTAAATTGATCCTTCTAGCTATAGGGTTCCAGTTATAGGTTTATCTAGTTGGATTGCTAGCTCTAAAGCTGGTAGTTCCTATAAATACAGCTTTATAACTATAGTCCTAAACTAGATAGGTTATCTGTTGATTTCTACTATAGCTGTCTCCCCTTTAATTATCAAGAGCTTATATAATCTATTCTATACCTTCTTATAAATCCTCCAAACTAATATCTCTAATCCAGCCTCTAAATCATATATATTATTGACTTGTAGGCTATTGTACTATTGTAGAGCGTCTATAACTTATCGATTTGCCTATAGCTTCAAGAGTTCTTAAGTAGCTTTCTTGATAGTAGCTACTTTCTAGATAATTAAAGGGGAAGGAGGGTTAGATTTAGATAGTCAAGGATATAAGCTAAATACTAGTAGAGTAGGCACTAGTCTATCAGATCCTATTATATTATTAACTACCTTAACTAAGAGTTATAAAAGGATAGCTTTACTTATAGTTATATCTGTTAATTCCTCTGATATCACTTTATATATATAGTATAAAGGTATATAATATTGTTCTATAATTCCTATTAATTAAGCTACTTCAGTAGAAACTGCTTTAGTTTGAATACTCAGGATCTAGATGTTCTACTAGAACTTAATAGCTATAAAGTTAGTTCCTATATTATAAACTATTAGATCTAGGGGTCCTAAGTAGGTATCAATCTAGTAAAATCAAAGTATATCCTATATATATTAAGCTATTATATTTTCAAGCTATCTAGTAGTCTAGAAGTATATAGCTTTATTAACAATATAGAGGACTAGTGATCTATTGATATATATTATATCTATATATATAGTATAATTAAAAGCAATATCATTATTATAGAGTATAAATTTAAATCATTAGGGAGTCTAGCTATTCTTCTAGTAAAGGGAATAGTATTTAGTAAGCTTCTAAATTAAGCTAAAATACTAGGGATTATTATACCTAGCCTAATTCAAGACAGAATATAGACGTTCTATAGTTAGGTATCTGAATTAATAGTATAGCTAGTATAATTCAGGCTCTATAAGGTAGCTGGCTATAGAGTTTCCCTATATAATAAAGGGATATCTATAGTTATAGATAACTAGATAAGATCCTTCTAGATAGATAATCTAATCTATAAGATTATTATAATATACTCCTATCTTATTAAAGTCCTAAAGATAAAGAAGGAAAAGAGTATCTATATCAACTATATAGAATACAGCTAATCCAATAGATATATTAAGTATAACTAACCTAATTAAAGTAGTAGTATTAATACTAAAATATATTAAGGTTAATCTAGTAGTTATAGTATCCAGGATATCAAGATTAAACACTTTTAAGTAAGCTTGATACTAGTTCTTTCTAGCTATAGAGATCTATACTATACCTGTATTGATTATTATACTAGTAAAGTAGTTGTCTGAATACTAAGTCAAGTAGGTTAATAGCTACTCTAATTGATCAATTCTATAAGTAGTAGTATTGATTAAAGTATACTTAAAGGTTTGATTAGCTAGTATATCAACTATCTATTAAGCCTGCTCTATATTTACTATCTTATATATTATAAAGTAGGTTATAGAATCAGGATTATTTAAATTTAGCTAAGTATTATCTATAATCAAGGCTTTAAAAGCTTCTTAAAGATTATCTATATTATCTATATCCTCTAGTTTAGCTATATATTACTAAAAGCTCTTGTTTACTTAGTTAAAACGCTATCTTAGCTTACTTGTAGCTTCCTTACACTCTAAAGGTATATAATTGGTTAACTAACAGCTAGCTTTCTAATAGACTAAGCACTTCTTAATATAGTCTTAAGGTTAGTAGTATTTTCGATCCTTTAATAGTATATAAGACTGTTATCTAGATCTAAATCAAGAGAGAGGTAGTCAAGAAGGTCTATAATACTGATAGTTAATATAATATATATTAGGATCTAGTTCAGGATTAGGATTAGAGTCTAGTAGATCTATAATATAAGTATTTAGAGGCTTAGACTGCTTAAATATAGCAATTAATAACTATAAATCACTAATAATACCTATAAGAGTATTACTAGCCTTATAATATATAAAGTAATAGGCTTTATTAGTTTGATTAGGCTATATAATAGGTACCTATAAGTAACCTATTAAGGATAACTACCTACCTACTAGATATCTAACCTAACTAGATAGGTAGTATAAAATATAACTACCTACCTAGTAGATACCTATAGGTACCTATTATTTCAGATATATAACTATATATAATTTAATATAGTAATCTTTATACTACTTTTATTTAAGCTCTTTAATTAAAGGCTATATATATAAATTTAGCCTTAATAATTAATATCAAAATTATATAATTATTCTAGTCTATATAATATATACTTAAGTATATATAGGATATATCT